>SJXQ01006852.1:0-16004 GCA_006408695.1 Aepyceros melampus
TTTGATGCTGGGAGGGATTGGGGGCAGGAAAAGAAGGGGATGATAGAGAATGAGATGGCTGGATGGCATAACTGACTTGATGGATGCGAGTCTGAGTGAACTCCAGGAGTTGATGATGGACAGAGAGGCTTGGCGTGTTGCGATTCATGGGTTCGCAAAGAGTCAAACACGACTCAGTGACTGAATTGAACTGAACTGAACTGAATGCAATTTCATGTTTGCTTTTACACAAACTTCTAAAAAGTTAAGATTCAGTCTGGCCATGTCTACTTATAATTAATTCTGCATTAGTTCATATCCAAATTTGGTGATGTCTTACTGTACAAAAATTAGTATCAGAAATTCTTCCTGGATGACCTTGAGAGGAGAGCTAGTAGAAATGAATGTTTCGTATTTGCGACAAAGACTTAGTGAGTCAGTCTTCTCCCAGAGACTAACTATATGGTATCACAAACTCTGTCCCTTGGAGTATAGACATATGAGCAGAATTGAGGGCACAGTTCTGAAGGTTAATTGCCCCTCTCCTTTAGTGCATGGCATTTAAGGGAGATTGAAAATGGTCAGATTGAACCAGTGTGATCTGCTGGCCTGCAACCCATCCTCTTTTCATCGCCAGTGGAAACAAAAAAGGGCTGGAGGATGATACTCCATACAGAGTCCCTTCCCCAGGGTAAACTTAAAGGGCTTAGAAAAAGACCCGGTAAAGTAATGCCCTCTAGATACCATTACAGCAAAGAATAGTAGAAAACTAATTACCACTGCTGAGAGAAACACACCAAGGCCAAACCCAAAAAAGTAACAAGGCTACCATCTGCCTTTCCTGTATTCAACAAAACACAGATATTTAGATGGAAAACAAACAATAAAGACCATCAAGAATCTTCCAGGAGCTCCTGGGTCCAAACCTCCAAGAAATAATGTTGTGACAAATCAAACTGTTATCTTCAAACTTTTGTACTTAGGAGGTAGTGTATAAAATACATTATAAATTGTTATACTCCTCTTTGCATATTCATAAGCTGACATGCCAAAGCCTTTAACTGTGTGGATCACAATAAACTGTGGAAAAGTCTGAAAGAGATGGGAATACCAGACCACCTGACCTGCCTCCTGAGAAACCTATATGCTGGTCAGGAAGCAACAGTTAGAACTGGACATGGAACAACAGACTGGTTCCAAATAGGAAAAGGAGTAAGTCAAGGCTGTATATTGTCACCCTGCTTATTTAACTTCTATGCAGAGTACATCACAAGAAATGCTGGGCTGGAAGAAGCACAAGCTGGAATCAAGATTGCCGGGAGAAATATCAATAACCTCAGATATGCAGATGACACCACCCTTATGGCAGAAAGTGAAGGGAGCTAAAGAGCCTCTTCTTGAAAATGAAACAGGAGAGTGAAAAAGTTGGCTTAAAACTCAACATTCAGAAAACGAAGATCATGGCATCTGATCCCGTCACTTCATGGGAAATAGATAGGGAAACAGTGGAAACAGTGTCAGACTTTATTTTAGGGGGCTTCAAAACCACTGCTATGGTGATTGCAGCCATGAAATTAAAAGACACTTACTCCTTGGAAGGAAAGTTATGACCAACCTAGAAAGCATATTCAAGAGCAGAGACATTACTTTGCCAACAAAGGTCCATCTAGTCAAGGCTATGGTTTTTCCAGTGGTCATGTATGGATGTGAGAGTTGGAGTGTGAAGAAAGCTGAGCACCGAAGAATTGATACTTTTGAACTGTGGTATTGGAGAAGACCCTTGAGAGTCCCTTGGACTGCAAGGAAATCCAACCAGTCCATTCTGAAGGAGATCAGTCCTGGGTGTTCTCTGGAAGGACTGATGCTAAAGCTGAAACTCCAATACTTTGGCCACCTCATGAGAAGAGTTGAGTCATTGGAAAAGATTCTGATGCTGAGAGGGATTTGGGGCAGGAGCAGAAAGGGATGACAGAGGATGAGATGGCTGGATGGCATCACCGACTCAATAGACATGAGTTTGGGTGAACTCTGGGAGTTGGTGATGGACAGGGAGGCCTAGTGTGCTTCAGTTCATGGGGTTGCAAAGAGTCAGACACGACTAAGTGACTGAACTAAACTGAACTGAAGCTGACATGTAAAAGCCTTACTTATAGCTTTAAATAAGATTAGTTTTTAATAATAGGAATATAAAACATTGTAGACGAGAAAATAAAATATGATGAGATTTGACTATGGAATAAAAATTCTATATCTTGATAAAATAGGTTTCAACTACCTTACTAAATATAGTACATTACATCTGAAAGAAATCACATAAAACTTTTATATCTTTGGCTTTATTCAGTGCTATTTAGAATTTTTTAATTGTTTTAGAAAACACTCCACTTATATTTAAAATAACAGTGTCAATAACATATTACTTTGAATTCGGGGCATTCCAATACAGGCTAAATGAGTTGTTTTTATTCCTAGCCATTTTCATTTTTTTTTTAAATTAATTTTTATTTTTTAGTTTGTTTTGCTTTACAATACTGTATTCGTTTTGTTACACATTGACATGAATTAGCCATGAGTGTACATGAACTCCCAAAAGAAATATGAGTAAGACTGTGAAAGAGGGCAAGCTTTGATTAATCTGTAAAAGAATCTGCCTCAAACCCATTGTTGTCATTTTCCCTTTAACTAGCACAAGAAGATTTTTATACCTCAGGTCAATATATCAACTCTAGATTTCAGATGGCAGAGAGCTGTGCATTTTTTCTGTAAAGTGGCTAAAAGGACTATTTTGAAAGTAAGGTCATTATCAGCCAACTCTATTTTCTGGAAGAAATCTTACTTGGCATTTGAATATCTAGAAATCAGTCCCCTCAAATATACAGGGCCTGTGTACCACTCAAATGTCTTCTCATAACTTAAAGAGTACTCTTACTTCTTGTGAATCGCTGGGTTAGGGAAGAACTCCCTTCCTAGAAGTCATCAACCATCCTAAAACAGGAATAACCCAAGGCGTCTATTGTGGGAGTGATGCCAGAGCAGGTGGCAAAGGGGGAAGGGCTAAAAGGGCTGTGCGTTTCTTGCTGGGGACACTTCAGAACCCTGGGGAGGTCAGAGGGTTCACCTGGAGTGTAAAATAAGCAAGTATTCTATGTGAGTTACAAATGAGAGTTGAAAATTCTCCTAGCTCAGTTTTCAGTAAGAGATGAACTCATTCACAGTCCCTTGGAGCTGAAGTGGGTGTTAGAATCATGTGGTTTATGTCTTTGTTCTTGAAGCCTGTATCCCTGCACCACCCATTTTCTGATTACCTCTGTCCAGAGTAAAGAACTACTCATGGTTAGTGATAACTGTGCTCTACTGGACAGGAGATTGCCAGTTCCTTCCAGAGCAAAAGCCACCACCACATTCTGGGCCTTAACAGGAATAACCCAAGGCGTCTATTGTGGGAGTGATGCCAGAGCAGGTGGCAAAGGGGGAAGGGCTAAAAGGGCTGTGCGTTTCTTGCTGGGGACACTTCAGAACCCTGGGGAGGTCAGAGGGTTCACCTGGAGTGTAAAATAAGCAAGTATTCTATGTGAGTTACAAATGAGAGTTGAAAATTCTCCTAGCTCAGTTTTCAGTAAGAGATGAACTCATTCACAGTCCCTTGGAGCTGAAGTGGGTGTTAGAATCATGTGGTTTATGTCTTTGTTCTTGAAGCCTGTATCCCTGCACCACCCATTTTCTGATTACCTCTGTCCAGAGTAAAGAACTACTCATGGTTAGTGATAACTGTGCTCTACTGGACAGGAGATTGCCAGTTCCTTCCAGAGCAAAAGCCACCACCACATTCTGGGCCTTGCAGTCAGTTCCTGAATAGATTGCACATGTACAAATACAAGCACACACACACAACACACATGCCATTGAATATCAACATTGGATGTCAACAAATGTCCCCTAGAAATCTAGACAGTCCATCCAGACTCAACTGACGCCTTGCAAGCTCATTGGACTAAAAAATTCCGAGTGTCTCTCCTTTACTCACATCTGCCAGGAACCAGGCACTGCTCAACATTGATGAGAGTGTGCTATCAGGGCCCCTCTCCTTAGTTTGTCTCTCAGATTTCTAACACTTCGAATATAACTTAAGGCCAGAAGTAAAACAATATTCTTAGTTTTAAAAAAATCATTAAATACATTGTCTTTTTTCTTATTCAATTAAATGTGGATTTAAACATTTATATTTTGGGTGAATATTTTTATATCTAAATGAACTGTTCATCTGTTCTTTGAAACAAATTTCTCTAAGGTTATAGTTGCTGCAGTAGCTGCTTCTTGACAACCCAAATAAATGGAAAATGGAACATTTGTTCAATTCTTTTGATTTTCCTAATCACTGAACCTCAACACAAATTGTTCACTAGAACTTGAACCCCTGGTGGACCAGGACTCTGTTTTATTTTTATTTTTCTGTAGTTCTGGCACTTATAATGTCTAGCAAAAAAGAGGGTAGTTAATATATATTAGTGATGTGCACGGTTTGAAAACTGCTCAATTCATTGTGAAAACAGTGAGTTAAAAAGAAAAAAAATATATCCATCATTTTACAATCTGCTTATATAATTTGGATCTACTTTCTGTATATACTATGGATGGAAGGCCAATCATCTTTATCTTCTGAAAAACAAAGGAAGAAAAATACCATTAGGAATTAAAGATGGATGTTTCCTTGTTAGCAAATATATTTTATACATAAAACTTATGATTTTTTTTCCCATAGAAGAAACATCATCAGAATCATAAACTCAGAGGTTACCAGACTGCATTTTATTACTGCGGAGATGTCTGTTTACACGACTAACAATTGCTTTATTTTTGATAAAGCATCTGTAATTACTTTTAATTTGAATATAAATTTCCTTTGTTAAAAGAAACACTTAACCTTGGTTATGTTAGAAAGGAAAATAGCATAAAACTGGCTATATACATATTTAAAATCATAAGCATAAAAATATTAATTAAGATAAAACATTATACCATAGCCTCTATAATAAACACAAATTAATAATCCAATCAGGAAAGTGAGCACCTTCAGAAAATTATGACATGAATCATAATCTTACAAAAAATTAAGTTAAGGAAAATGATGTGAACTTTGGTTAATAGCCTACTTAATTTCTGACACCTTTGAGGGGATATTTTAGACTCTATAAAACAAAACCTTCTAAATAAAGACAAAGTACTATACTGTATGTCAACTTGGTTTTTATAGGATACAAACATGGAATCAGCCCTTTCACAACTGCCTAAAATAACTATTCTCAAATGTTGTTTAGTCACCAAGTTGTGTCCGACTCATTTGAACCCCATGGACTGTACTCCACCAGCCTTTTCTATCCATAGGATTTCTCAGGCAAGAATTTTGAAGTAGGTTGCCATTTCTTTCTCTAGGGGATATTCCTAACTGAGGGATTGAGCCCACGTCTGCTTTGGCAGGCAGATTCTTTAATGCTGAGCTACCAGCAAAGCCTTTCCAGCCATACTGGGTCAAAAGAAACTGAGACACTTTAAAAAAATATGGAGATTCTGATTCAGTCTTTCAGTGGGGCTTGAGAGTTTTTACATGTTCCCAGGTAAATATAATAATCAGGTAAACATGAGAAAATAATAATTAGAGAAAAAGCAGTGGGCTTATAGTCCTACAGTCCTATAGTCCTAATATGTCTCAAGCTTTAATATGTAAAAATCAATGAGTATCTTGTTAAAAATGCAGATTTTTGACTCATTAGTTTTGAGTTTGGGCCTGATATTCTGCCATTCAAGCAAGCTCCCAGGTGATTAATGATTGTCTGTAGAAAGCACTTTAAAAAACAACATCGTAAAAGTATTCATTCAGAGCACTTAGAAGTGGGAGCTTCTCACATGAGTATCTTAGGTCTTTGGAAAAACAGGCCTTTTGAAGATTAAGTGCTTTACATAAGAGCAAATGCATTTCCCCCATTCTTTCCGCTGCTGCTGCTGCTGATGTTGTTGCTTCCCCACCCCCGGCAATTGGTATGTACACAAGGAGGAGAGAGGAAATCCTTTTTAGTTCACATGAATATCAAACTACCCTTTGGTTTGAAGACTGTCTCTACTTTCAGCTGTTGGAGATGCTGGGATACCCTCACTCCTTAACAAAGCTTCCTGTGCAAACTCCCAGTGTTTATTTCAAGTATTCTCAAATTGATCATCTGCTATTCATGCCCTCAGTTAGCTTGATGGATGGATTTTTAAGAGACTGAGAAAGTGTTGTCTAGGAAAAGGTTCATGTGATGTGTTCTTGGATGGAAAACTAGTCAATAGACTGGGTTATGTTTCAGTTTAAAGGTAAAACGACTTTTATAATCATTATATGAATTGGAAGCTAAACCTTGATGCTGCTGCTGCTACTGCTAAGTTGCTTTAATAGTATCCGATTCTGTGCCACCCCATAGACGGAAGCCTTTCCCAGTGTTTATTTCAAGTATTCTCAAATTGATCATCTGCTATTCATGCCCTCAGTTAGCTTGATGGATGGATTTTTAAGAGACTGAGAAAGTGTTGTCTAGGAAAAGGTTCATGTGATGTGTTCTTGGATGGAAAACTAGTCAATAGACTGGGTTATGTTTCAGTTTAAAGGTAAAACGACTTTTATAATCATTATATGAATTGGAAGCTAAACCTTGATGCTGCTGCTGCTACTGCTAAGTTGCTTTAATAGTATCCGATTCTGTGCCACCCCATAGACGGAAGCCTACCAGGCTCCCCCGTCCCTGGGATTCTCCAGGCAAGAACACTGGAGTGGGTTGCCAGTTCCTTCTCCAATGCATGAAAGTGGAAAGTGAAAGGGAAGTTGCTTAGTCATGTCCTTGATGATGAGCATTAAACATGGTTTTCGAAAGTGGTTTTTCACACTCATGTTCTCTTCTAGTTCTGCTCTTTTGGTTGGGCTTTCCATTTAGGGTGCCCTCAATGATATAACAGCTGTGTTACAGACAGCTATGACTCTTATGTAGAAGAGTGATTCTTATAGATATCTGTATATAATATAATATTATATTATATAGGCATATATATTTCTTTTTGTATTTCCTGATCAAACACTATACTGTTGCTATTACAATGTCTTTATGCTTTAGACTCTAGAGAAAAAGTAACCTCAATACAACTAAGGTCTGAGATAACTTAAGTCAAGGTCTCCCTAGAATAGAGAAATTTTTGTCACAAAAGCTTAAGTCCTCCTGGAACTCCTTTGCACTTGGTTTTGATTCTGATTTGAACTGTTATTTTCTTTCAAACTCTCATGAAGATTGCTGATATTTTGCTCTAATTTCGAACCACAGAGAATGCAAAGTTTTTCCTTTATGATTAATTCTTTTTATTTTTGACACCGATTTGGAAAATGAATTTCCTACAAAGACATTAGTAAATTATTTCTTGAAAATCTTACCTTATAGGATTTCTTTTTTATTTGTATTAATTTGTTGGAAATACACTTGCAAAGTCTAGATGATGAGCTGGTTTGTTCATTTTCACAGTTTGGAGTTTTCCTTCATGTGTGAGGACTAAGTGAGCACCCTTTATTGGATGCTACTGTCAACTACTACCAACCAGCTGCCCACATGTCTTGTATGACTGGATTCTGGAAGGATAACTCAGGGTCTAAACTGGAACTGGTTACTGACCTACTTGAAGCAAAGGTATGGATTAACACTAAAGGTGATTTTCAAAGGTTATTTCCATAAACCCTCTACCTCCACCCCCACTCCCCATTCTCAGAATCTCAGGAGTTCAAGGTAAAACAAGCAAGCAAAGCAAACATTTTTTTTTTGCTTTCTATGTTTCCCAAATCCTTCTAAGTCATTTTACCCCCTGTTCATGCCTTCTCCTACACATTGTTTCCTAAACTTTAATATACTTCAGAATATCCCGGAGGGCTTGTTAAAAAACAGAACTACTGGAACTAATCCATAGAGTTTATAATTCAGTAGGTCTGGGGTGGGACCAGTGAATTTATATTTCGAACAAATTTCCTCAGATGCTGATCCTGATACTATTGATCCACTGCGGCATCACTGTGCCTCAGTGTTTTCACTTTAATGTTAGTCTTTCTGGTGTGTGTGTGTGTGTGTTACTTACTCAGTCATGTCCAACTCTTTGAACCCCATGGACTCTATCCTGCCAGTTTCCTCTGTTCACGGGATTTCCTAGGCAGGAATACTGGGGTGGGTTCCCATTCCCTTCTCCAAGGCTTTCTGATACCGTGGTAATAATAAATTCAGGCCATCTCCAAAATTCTAGCAATGCTCATTGAAGGAAAGGTAGTATGTATCCTAGTATAACACACATCTTCTGAATGGCCTCATGTCATATCCAGGAGTGTCTATCTACCCTGAGGGATCATAGAACAGCATCAGCACTTTCTTATGGAGTATAATACTTACAAAAAGGAAAATACTTTCATCCTAATGTAGTTCTTTATCCAGCTGCTTGATTCTGGAGAGCACAACATGGTTCTATGGGTGGCAGCAAGGAAGAACAGAGTGGTAGTTGAGCAATGACAACACATAATATATGTCTTAGTGTTGTCTTTTGTCATTGTTTGGGACTCTAATTTATACTAAAATTTAATAATTCAGCACTTGCTTTTCAGTTTCTAAATAGAGAGAAAGTAAGAGGCATATCTGTGTTAAAAGAAGTTTTACCCTCCCCTCCCCCAGGAAATTTCCAATGGCTACATACACATCTGTTCACCCTGAAACTTGGAAAAACCCACTCACAATTCATGAAGAATGCAAAAGAAGGCACCAAGAGGCCTCATGGCCAGCTCTTGACAATGGCAGGAAGTAAGTGGATGACTCAAGATGGCTCCTTAAATTTCCTTAGCTAGAGCTATTATCCGAAAGATACATTTCTCTACAAATTACCTAGAAAATTAGGTCTCAAAATTTAAAAACTTTGGTTCTAGGTTTTGCTGCTAACATCTTGTATGTCCTTGGACACAAATGACCATTAAAAAGAAATAATTATTCCTAACCTATTGACCATAGAAAGCTATTCTGTACAATAATGTAAGGTCAGACCCCGGGGGCCATGATGGGCTGCCCCTTCTCTCCCCCGCTGGCGGGGGAGGTCTCTAACAGAAGGAGCTGCCCAGATCCCGGGGACCAGCGACAGCACAGTCCGCCAGCTAGCGCCGCACCACCCCAGCCACGTAGAAGGACCTATCAGCTCGTGACACCTCGGCTGGCAACCAATCCAAACCCCCATTCATTAACCTGGCCATCCCTCGCAGCGTGCATATATAAACAAACTTCTAACACTATTCCAGTGTGAGGACTTCCTCCACCTGCCTCGTGCCGGTCTGGGAAGCCCGCCCAGGAGTGCTTCGTCATTAAAGCCAGTCAGACACTCTTTTGGGGTCCTGGTCGTCTTTTACCTAACAAATAATATATGCAAAATACTTTTAAGCAATCAAAATATATTATTTGAATGTAAAATATTATTTTTATTTTTAATAATGGTAAATAAAATATTCCTATCTGATAATGGTAGTTATGGTATTATAAGCATAGGAGAAATACAAGGAGTATTACAAGCATAATTTAGAAGTAAAGCACTTTCTTTAAACTCTAGACATATATTTTTCAATGTGTACACTAGAACGATTTTTAAATAATGTAATCATAAGTTTGTGAAAAGACTTTAAGTACTATCTTATAACCTCTTGATTACATGAATAAGGAAAATTAAGTCCAAAAAAATTAAATGACTTCTCCAGGTGCCACAGCAGTTTATTTATAAGATTAAGACTAGAACCCAGAGATTGCTTTACTTCAAATTCAAGGAGTGAAATAATTCAGATAGTAAATGATTTTCTGCTTATTTTGTATCTTAAAGGTCTAATCTTATAAATGTTGAGTGCCAGGCCATGGTTACCCCAGCATGCTATTACTCTTCTAGATTAATTTGCCATGAGCTAGAGATTTAAAAGATTAGTGAAAATATGAAGATACCTAGTAAAAAGTGGATTGTGCATTCATTCTAAAATAGGTGAAAATGATTTGTTTATAACTTGGTCCTTGAGTTCTTGGGAATATATTTTTTTTAACATGGCAACAAACATTTGTACTATCAATTAAGCTTTAAAAACACTGCTGTTTTCAGAAAGAGAAAATGTATTTGGGGAATCCATTTAGTAAGGTTGAGTCTTTTGAAAGATGTTGCTGTCATCACTATGGGCCATTTGGTTCACCTGCTAATTCCCGGAACGTGTATATAGCAGAAGGTCTCTGCCCCAGGCAGTCCCTTCTAATGCTGGCGCCAGATCAGTAGAATGGATTGGATACATATATATGTTTTGTCACCTCCGCAGTAGCAGGGAGCTCAAATTGCTGAACATTTCATTCCCTTTCGTGGCTGAGAAATCTGTGTTCCTTATTATAAAAGGTTTAGGGATGGCATACTGTGTAATAGCTCAGATGAGTGAAAACAAATTTAAATATAAGCAATGCACTGCCTTATACTTTGCATGTTGTAAATACTCTTAGAAACAGTATGGGGCCTTATTACGTTTGAACCTCAGGTCTTTCAACTTCCCTGAGAAAAGAGAACAAATGGTAAATGCATGAGAAAGTAAGTAACTAAGCTCTGTGATTTCCCACTTCAGCTCAAGCTCAGATATTTTTGTCAGTTGCTAATTACAGTCATATTTCTCTAAAGCATTTTCTTTTTTAAGGGAAAAAAAAAAAAGAAAAGACGCTTTTCAAGGAAAAAAGCTAAACCATGCAGTCTAGGTTCATGTTTTTCTGTGTGGAGAGGAACTTCCTGGGATGAAGGCATTGGAGGACTGCCTACCAGAGAAGAGGGAGCTGGGCATTAGCTGGAGTAGCTGAAAGTGGAAATCAGAAACTTAGAATGCTACAAGTCAAGAGGCAATGCTAAATCCAGATTCAAAAGAAGTTATGTCAAGAACGGTTTGAAGAGAGGGAATTCTCAGGGGAAAGCTGAGAAGAAACTATAGTGAAATGTAAATATGTTCATTCAGCCAAGAAAATCTGCATGATATTGTATTCAGTGTTCTCTTTTTTCCAGACACGTACTTGTATATGATGACATGTTGATTCCAACGACTCTAACATTGCAGATCATTTTGCTGTACCTCATACATCTATCAGAGCTCTGGTTTAAGGGCAAAAAGGGAAAGTAGCATTTTTACATAAGGAGGAATTAAGACATAGAGAAGTAAATGAACTGATTTAAGGTCACATAATTAAATTACTAATGGGATTGCATTAGGGTCAATGTCTAACCCCACAACCTGTATCATTTCTAGAATTGTTGCATTGGATGTGACCACTGAGGTCATTTAGGCTAGTTTTCCAGCATCTGGCCCACCTTCCCGTGGAGGTTAAAATCCACTCATCTCACCTTTATCCTGATAATTCTTTTCAGGGTGAGTGGTAGTTTCTATCAAGAATATTAAACAGATGGTTTTTGTTGAGCATGAAATGCTGAGCTTCTCTGAAATGCCCTGAAATGTCAGTTACTGCTTTGATTGCTTTCTTATTTTTCTATACAGGCACTTGTTGACAGGAAACTCCGCGGCCACCATTCATTGTGTTGAAGTAATCAAACAACCACAAACTGTCACTGTCACTTTCATTTCCTGTCACCATTCATCATTATCTGCTCCCAGTTTATCACTGGCGTCGAATGCCCTCTGCAACTGTGTATCAGGAAGGGAAGGCTAGAGGCGTGTGCAGGTGCTGGAAAGAGAAACGAAAGAGAGGCAGTGAATGCTTGCCACCTAGCTCCTGGTTTTCAGTTTATGTCATTCACCTGTGGATTTAGAAACATTTTTGTTTGTTTGTTTCTAAGATCAAATGGAAATCCTTGCCTTATTGCTGACAGGATTTTCTTAATCCTCCCACAGCAGTTAGAGACTATCTCTAGCTTCGCTTTGTTGTAGTTTGTGCAAGAGTATTGCAAGGTAGACTTAACCGCTTCCATCAGCAGCTATAGGAGAAAGCTTTGTGATGGTAAGAACTGGAGTTAGTTGTCCTTCACAAGGACCTTTCTCTAGCTGCTTCTATGTGAATGAATGTCTCTATAGCTGTGAAGACTATCAGGAAACAGGTGTCTTTCTATTAATAGCTAGGATGTATCAAAGGAAGGAGAAAGTACAGAGTGAGTGAAAATCAGGTGGTCTACGGTTGAATTATTTGTACACAATAACTAATCACTCAAAGCTTACATCTACTTATAATAAAGTCTATAATTATAAGCCAGGTGGCTGTGGTTAGGAGATTTAGTGTTTTAAGCAGGTTACTTCGCCTACCATTACAGCTTTAGAGGAGCCGTGGCCACCTGGGCAGTGTTGGTGTGGCATGTGCCTGCCGAGCAGTGGCACATGTGCGTTCTGCCCTAGCACCATTCCGTGTTGTCTTCTAAATCTGCACACGTGAAAACTGTGCTCTACAAATCTTTTCAGTTTGAAAATACAGCACCTAGAAAATTTTACAGGAGATAGTGTGGGTTTGGGGTTCAGAAGTTTTGCTGTGTTTTTTTCCTGCTGAATGGATATAGATTGGGTTTTCTGATGCACTATTTTGAAGTCCAGTCAATCCTACCAGTTGATTCTGTGTCTATAGAGTCTTCATTTGTTCCTTACTTAATTCAGAATCCATAGGAATAATTTGAATAGTGCTATAGAAGCAATGGTATATAACAGAAGTGACACTATTATTAATTTACCAGAATATTTATTAAGTATTTCTAATAGCATATTGAAAAACAGAGACATTACTTTGCCAACAAAGGTCCATCTAGTCAAGGCTATGGTTTTTCTGTGGTCATGTATGGATGTGAGAGTTGGACTGTGAAGAAAGCTGAGTGCCGAAGAATTGATGCTTTTGAACTGTGGTGTTGGAGAAGACCCTTGAGAGTCCCTTGGACTGCAAGGAGATCCAACCAGTCCATTCTGAAGATCAGCCTTGGGATTTCTTTGGCGGGAATGATGCTGAAGCTGAAACTCCAGTACTTTGGCCACCTCATGCGAAGAGTTGACTCATTGGAAAAGACTCTGATGCTGGGAGGGATTGGGGGCAGGAGGAGAAGGGGACGACAGAGGATGAGATGGCTGGATGGCATCCCTGACTCGATGGACGTGAGTCTGAGTGAACTCCGGGAGTTGGTGATGGACAGGGAGGCCTGGCGTGCTGCGATTCATGGGGTCGCAGAGTCGGACACGACTGAGCGACTGAACTGACTGAACTGAATAGCTAGGGACTGTGTTACAGTCCAGACAGGGGGATATAAAAACATGTAGGAGATGGCCCCTGTACTGAAGTCCCTTCCTTCTTAACTGAGGATAACAATAACAATATTGAAAACCTGTTTCTATCGAATGCTCTGTCCCTGGCACAGACGTATTTCCTAAGGCTGATAAAACATGAGAAATTACTGTGCAAAGAGATTGGTTACATGTAAAGCTTCATGATGAAGTTGGGACTGAAAAGATGGATAGGAATTAATTAAAATAAAGAACAGTCAAGGGCATTGGGTGTAGTGATTGTTTTAGTTTTCTTCTCTCTATAGCAAATCACCACAAAATTAATAACTCTAAAAGCATCTATTTATTTACTTTCTCCTTAGGAGTTCTGTAGGTCAAGTGGCTAGCAAAGCTTGACTAGGGTTGTCTTCTACAACTACAAATAAGGTATTATCCAGAGGCTTTGATATTTGTATCTCAAGGTCTCTTTCAAACTCCTGTGGGTGTTGACAGAATTCATTGTCTTACGGCGATAAGATTAAGGTTCTCATTGTCTTGCCAACTGTTGTCCAAGGACCATGCTCATCTCCTGGAGACCAGTCTCAAGTCCCTGCCATATGGCCCTCCAGAAACCTCACAACACGGCAGCTTCCCTTTCCAAGGCCATTAGGAGAATGTTTACTGCTTCCAACTGACCTCTTCAGGAACAGCCTAGTCTCTTTTTAAAGGCTCACACAACTAAACCAGGCCCATCCAAGTTTTTTCCCTTTTAAAATTAATTAAAATTTAGCAAATTAATTAACCTGATTAGTATGAGAAGTGAAATCCGATCATATTCCCAAGTCTTACTCACATGCACTGGAACAAGATTGCCCAAGGTAGATATACAAGCGGGCAGAACTCTCCTAACCATCTTAAAAGTCTACCTACCACAGTAATAGCATGGAGAAGGAGGTGTAACCTACTCCAGTATTCTTGCCTGGAGAATCCCATGGACAGAGGAGCCTGCGGGACTTAAGTCCATGGGGCTGCAAAGAGTCAGACATGACTGAAGTGACTTAGCACAGTAAGAGCAACAACACGGCATGAGGTGGTTTTACATGACATGCTTGAAACAGCAGATAAGCCTGACTGCAGAAATCAATGGTTAAATAGTTTAAGAGCTATAAATTTGGGGGGGAAAAAACACAGAAACAATAAATGCCTAGGATCTCTAAGGCATTTGATGGGTGTTATGTACTTAGTGCAGAATTTTAAATGAGGGCATGAAAGGACCTACCATCCAATGAGCTTAACAATCTTGAACTTTGTCAACTCTAATATCACCAAAAATGACTTAGAGCAGGATTGGCAAATCATTCCCTTTGTTTGGAAGCTTTGCTGATGTCATAAATAGAATGCATAACATAATCATTATAATAGCAACATAAGTTGTGATTTTAGTAAATATTTAATGGGCCAGGTGGATTGAGCACTCTTTGTCCTTGGTAAATGCAAATTCAGTTTCTCGGAAGCTTCTGATTTGTTCTCTCAGGTATGTATATGGAAAATTTATATCTTTAAATTGTTTACTCTTTGCATTGTAAAGTTTGCTTTTATGCCTTTTTGCTGTTAAATCTCTCAAGTTACAGTTCCCCCATGAGAGCTGACACAACATGGCAAAAGATCTAGATGGATTGGTAGTAAATTTGTGGGTATTTTTCTTTTTAATAAAATCTTTGTAGGGCTTGAAATGCCTTAGGCAATTTTTTCTTCTTCCTCACCCTTGTCTTAAGAGCAGGTTATGAACAAAAAAGAACAAATATTCCTTCTAAGATTAGTTCATGTATGAACCAAGCAGTGTATTTCAAGTAGATTTTTCTTGGGGAAAAAACAAAACTCTTTTTTGTTGCTAGGTACCTTATATTAAAGAAAAATCAAGACCCTTAATATATTCTCTTGAGGTTTATAAACTTCAGAATGGTATGAAATTTGAGAAATTCACCACAGAATCTGGATTAAAGTTCATTGATGATGCCCTGGGATTTAATTATTTGTTGTTCTTTCGTGATTGTCTGTGAAGGCAGTGCACCAATTCAAAAATAAAAGTGTTTGCTAATATTGGCTATGACATCTCTTTCAAAAGCATCACTTTACAGAGTCAACAATGTTTTAATATTTTCTCTCTTTGGAAGAAGTCATATGATTCTTTTCTATAATCACAGCTACTTTGTCTCCTTACTCCAGATATTAACCTATAGAAATGGGTGTATTTCCGATAAATTTAAAGAGAGAACTGTCAAAGTCTCTTGATCATGTTCATATCTGCAATATAGATGTTAGACTTACAATCTTTATTCAAGAAAGCTTCTCTAAGTTCCAATCTAGCACAATCTGGGGCTTTTCATTGACATTGTAAGACAGATAAAAATTACACATTCCTGTTGGTTTTCCATATATTCTGACCTTCCTGATTGTGGATCTTAAGACTGATGTTTTACTGAGGAATGAGGAATTAAATATCAGAGCAGGTATATACAGTGACCCAATGATACAAAACATGCTTAACTGCCTTAGTTTCTATGCAACTGTCCATGATGGCCATAACAACCCCGGAAGGAACAAGTAACTGTTAGGAGAAGTCAGGATTTACCACATTTACGGTTTGCTTAATATTTTCTCTCTCACTAATCCTGAAGGAAATGGCAACCCACTCCAGTACTCTTGCCTGGAGAATCCCATGGAGGGAGGAGCCTGGTAGGCTACAGTCCAT
>SJXQ01006855.1:3489-189769 GCA_006408695.1 Aepyceros melampus
ATTTAAGGTAATTATTAATAAGTATGATCCCATTGCCATTTACTTTGTTGTTTTGGGTTTGAGTTTATACACCCTTTCTGTGTTTCATGTCTAGAGAAGATCCTTTAGCATTTGTTGAAGAGCTGGTTTGGTGGTGCTGAATTCTCTCAGGTTTTGCTTGTCTGTAAAGCTTTTGATTTCTCTTTTATATTTGAATGAGATCCTTGCTGGGTACAGTAATCTGGGCTGTAGGTTATTTTCTTTCATCACTTTAAGTATTTCCTGCCATTCTTGCTTGAGATATGAATGCTGTTCATTAGCCAGACTGTTTTTTTGCTATTAATCAGGAAGGGTTGTTATAGGCCAAAAGAGCAGCAGCAACTAGCAGCTGTGCTGATGTAGCTGATGGAAATAGTTATTTTCAGGTTTAAAAATGGACTCTATTTGCTATAGAGAGATCTACTAAGTTATGAGATTTCTGAACATCAAAGGGAGTCACTGAAAAGCTTCAGAAAGGGTAGTGTTGAGACTAGGCACAAGTCACTGGCTAAATCTCACGCAGATCTGAAGCACCCCCCGCCCCTACTCCCGGAGATCTGTCGGTAAATTTGCCAAAGCTACTCATCTTGCCAGGAATGGTCTGGATGTGAATGTATCCAGACCAGCACATCTGGCAGCACATCACCTTCCCAGTCCCTCTTCATCCTGTAAGATGTCATTTTCCTGCTGTCAGCAATCCATGTGGATGGCTCAGGGGCGATTCACATTCTACCTGTGCTCATTTCCTTCTCAACAACTGCCCCCTCTGCAACGTCTCCACTGTCTGGAAGCATCACCAGTATACTGTGTTAGAAGAACCAGATGGCCTGGGAGTGCCAGTCTCTTTGCTGTTATTTAGTTGCTAAGTTGTATCCAACTCTTTTGGACCCTATGGCCTGTAGCCCACCAGGCTCCTCTGTCCATGGAATTCTCCAGGTAAGAATACTAGAGTGGATTGTCACTTCCTTCTCCAGGGGACCTTCCCAACTCAGGGATGGAACCCCATCTCCTTCATTGCAGGCAGATTCTTTACCACTGAGTCATCAGGGAAACCCACAGTCTCTTAATGGTGCCAAAATATCCCTGGAAGTGTGGCACATTGAAGGCAATCCACTTACCAGAATTGTTCTTGCGAGGAAACTGTGCTGTTAGAAGAAACGTTCTTATAAACTGCTTCAATGAATGGGTGAATGAATGTTAAGAGAACCTTCTAAATGCATTTTAGACAGTAAATCATTGCTAAATTTCCTCTCCCCAGTGGGTGTTCAGGGTAATTGCAGAGCTTTTGTTTTGCTGAGTGGACCATATACAGGAGTTTGGAACTCGAAATCTCTTGCTCTGGGCAGTAGAGAAGAGGCAGACCTCCATCACCAAGGGGTCTTTTTTCCTGCCATAGTCTTCTAGTCTAAATAAATGTTCAACAGATATTTTAAGAATATTTCAGAGGTTTTAAACCCAAATCATTCAGAGACCAGGCATATATATAAGTAAAGCTAGATGTAAGATAATAGGGTAAAATTGGATCTATGATAAATGAGTAAATGGCTTACGTGGGTGCATTTTAGTTCACATTTTTGAAAGGTAAGCCAGGCAAAACGACACCACCATCACCACACTGGTATGGTGACCATTTGCTAGGGTCACTCAGCTGGAGTCAGCTAGAAGCCTGCAGGTTGGGACTTTGAAAGAAGGTCGGGTTCACATCTTAAGCAGGATATCCAAAGAACTCTCTCAAGCCTGGTTTAGAATCATACCCCATCTGCCTTCTCCTCAGTAAGGGTTGAGATTACTTTGGCATCCCTATTCCTTGAAGGGAAACACAAAGTCAGGTCACAAGGACATATGTATGCTATCCATTAAAGAATGTCTACAGAAGCTCCCACATCACACTTCCACCTTCACATCACTGGCCAGTGCACTTCCATGTGGCAGAAGCTCGGAAAAGCAGCCTCCAGTGTGGGCCTTTTTATAACTATTTTTTTTAAATTTTACACAGATTTTATTAAATTCACAAATGAAAAACACTGTTTAAAAAGAAAAGACAGTGAGTTGAAACCTTGTCTTCATCCCAGCTGGGCTTGCCTTGCCCTGGAGCCCTGCCCCTCACTCAGCCCTTCCTTGCTTTCCTGCGCCTGAGTGGCCCCTGCTTATCCTCTGTGGCAGCTGTCAGCCTCCCCTTGTTGGTCAGGTGAGATTAGAACTGCTGTTCTGGTCTCAAGGTTAGGAATGGCTGCACCATCTTACTTGGGCTGGACGCCTGATTAATTGAGATACAAAACTCTCCACCCAGAAAAGCAGCCTCCATCTAGGTCAGGCCCCACATCAGGGCTCCATTTGTAAGAAAGGGGTGGGGGAATGTTACAGGTTGAAATATGTCCTCCAAGAAAATATGTGAAAGCTCTCATTTCCTGGACCTTGGAAAGTGGCCTTCTTTGGAAACAGAGTCATTGCAGATGTCATTAGTTAAGGTGACATCATCCTAGTGGATCCTTAATCCAACATGGTGTCCTTATAAGGAGACAGAGACACACAGAGAATGCCACCGGAAGATGGAGGCAGAGATTGGAGTCGTGACACGCCAGGGAATACCAGGGCCTGCAGATTGTTGCCAGAAAGTGGGAGAGGCTCTGAACCAATTCTGCCCACAGATCTCAGAAGGAACCAGCCCTGCTGACACCTCCATTTCTAGCCTCCAGATTCTGAGACAGTAAATTTGTTAACTGTTTTAAGCCATCCAGTTTATAGACACTAATATAAGGAGAAAACAGACATATTGGGAGACCATTAATGGTTCCTCCCCCTCCCAACATCCAGTTCAGTTCAGTTCAGTAGCTCAGTCGTGTCCAACTCTTTGCGACCCCATGAATTACAACACACTAGGCCTCCCTGTCCATCACCAAATCCTGGAGTTCACTCAAACTCACGTCCATCGAGTCACTGATGCCATCCAGCCATCTTATCCTCTGTTGTCCCCTTCTCCTCCTGCCCCTAATCCCTCTCAGCATCTGAGTCTTTTCCAATGAGTCAACTCTTTGCATGAGGTGGCCAAAGTACTGGAGTTTCAGCTTTAGCATCATTCCTTCCAAAGAACACCCAGGAATGATCTCCTTTAGAAGGGACTTGGATCTCCTTGCAGTCCAACCAGTAGTCAAATTACAGGAATCCATTATCTGCCACATTTCTCAATTCTGAGCCTTTGTTTTTATTTCTACTGCTGTTGCCTTAGTGCATAAACTCTGTGATTGCTCTACCTACCACCATCCTTGCACCTTCACTACCCCTTATCACGGCCACTAGAATTATCTTCTTGGAACTGTAGCCTCAGTTATGTCATTCCTTGCCTCAGAAATAGTCAGTGCCTCCCCACTGCCTACAACCAACCGACTCCCTTGACTTAGTGTTCAGTGTCTTCCATTTATCTGACCTTAACGCAGCGTTTCTACTTCTGTTACTGTACCTTTTAAAATAATTATGTATTTTGTTATCATAGGAACACCCCCAAAACTCAACATTTGCTCTTCCATGCCCCTTCTCCATCTCTCAAATTTCTACTCATCTCTCAAGGCCCATCTCTGGCAAAAATGCTCTAATAATGCCTATATTTGCAAATATTTTGCCAACTAGGGAGCACTTTCACATTAAACTAAAAGGCATCTTTTCCTGATAAGGCAGCCTATGAGCCTCTGAAACAACCACCATTACCCTCATATGGGGTTGCCTTGAGATGCCCTTCAGGTGGAAGTAAGCAACGTGAAGGGTGTGTAGTTGCCAAAGAACACTCCCTGTCTTTTGTAAGATGGAAAATGTATTTTCCAGTAGTTTGAAATTATGTGAAGCAGATAATTAAACTATAAACTTGGGTCCCAAACTCTTTGTCCATAGAAGGTAAGACATTGGGCAAGCTGGTAGCATCTGCAGAAGGGCAATAACAGAAAAGTGGAATGCAGGGATGGTGGGATGGATCATTCTTCTTACCATATTAAGGAACTTTCCCCCATAGTTAAGGGCAGTTAAATGTCTGCAGTCTGTTAACATGCAGCCCTCTGGGTTAATTATCCTCAGAGCTAGTTAAAAGTTCATTTTAGAACCTAGTGTAATAAACATCCAACACTAAAGAGGAGTTAGACAAAATTAAACAATTTTGTTTTTATTTTGTTTTCAGGAAGCATATGATTTACCATGAGAGATGGCAGTGTCAAGCAGTCCTTCCAAGTGCCAGAAGCCAGTTTAAATTATCTGTGAAACTGGCCACTTGAGAGCAGAGAGAACCCCAGCTTCCCTTGTCCCAAGGGAAGACTGGTAGCCAAGCAGACCCGCTGGAACCCAGGCTAGTTTCAACACCTCATCTCCCATCCCAGGAGCTGAGCATCCACTTTGCCTTCCTCTCACAACTTTATGTGTCCAGACGTCCCTGGCAATTCCGTGGTTAAGACTTCACCAGGGGTGTGGTTAAGACTTCACCAGTGGGTGTGGGTTCTATCCCTGGTTGGAGAGCTATGATTCCACATGCCCTGGAGCCAAAAAGCCAAAACATAAAACAGAAGCAATATTGTAATAAATTCAAGGAAATACTTTTTAAAATGGTCCACATAAAAAAAAAACTTGTCCCAAGGGAAGACTGGTAGCCAAGCAGACCCGCTGGAACCCAGGCTAGTTTCAACACCTCATCTCCCATCCCAGGAGCTGAGCATCCACTTTGCCTTCCTCTCACAACTTTATGTGTCCAGACGTCCCTGGCAATTCCGTGGTTAAGACTTCACCAGGGGTGTGGTTAAGACTTCACCAGTGGGTGTGGGTTCTATCCCTGGTTGGAGAGCTATGATTCCACATGCCCTGGAGCCAAAAAGCCAAAACATAAAACAGAAGCAATATTGTAATAAATTCAAGGAAATACTTTTTAAAATGGTCCACATAAAAAAAAACTTTAATAAAAAAATTTCATTTGTCAAAAAAAGCTGGTGAATTACTCACTTCACTTACAGCTGGACTCTGAACATAGAAGAACACACCCAAAAGAGTGTTTGGAAATTCACCTGGGAATGCAATGATGTATCTGGACCAAGGCATAATTCTATAGAAAGTCAGAATCTGCTGAAAGGACTTTTGAGAAATGCTGCAATAGTACAACCCCTACCACCGCCATCCCTATTTTTCCTGTTTCACTGTATATAGGATGATTAAAGCTTCAGTAACCACTTGGTAAGCTCAAAGAAAAGAAGCAGAGAATCTCAGAGCTCTTTGCCATGACATCTTTAACCTGCTGAACCTATGCCAGCTGTGGCCTCCTTCCAGACTTCTTGTGATAAGAGAAAAATAACTCCCTGTATTTGTTTAAAGCAATGTAGAAAAGTGTTCTGTTACATGCAGCTAAATGATGATACCAGGAGATACTTGTGATTTCCTGGCAGGCTTCAAAAAGTGCTGAGTCACAGGATAGTAGGCTAGTACTAAGGAGGCCGGGGTTCTAATGCATCTATTTTTTATTTAATAAACACTCACATAACACTTACTGGGGCCAGGCTCTGATCTAAGAACTTTGTAAACATTAACTCTTATCCTCACTGAGAAGGGTTACTATTATTATCTGCATTTTACATAAAAGGAAATGGAGACATAGAGAAAATTAGGTAAACTGCCCAAAGTCACACAACCAGAGAATGGCAGAGCTGGGAAATAAAAACAGGTGTTTGGGGTTTTTAATCACAACACCACACCGATGCTGCCAATCGGTGCATCTCAGACCCCGGGTGTAATTCTTCTTCTGGTTCTGATGAGCCATGTGCTTTGGGTTGTGTTTTCTCATGTTACAGTTCCCACCACCCCTCACAGGCAGCTGCCTGCTCCACCCACACTAACATCTGATGGAGACATATCATATGAGGCAGAAACAACATCTGTATCTCAGCATCTTTGTGGACATTATTGTCTGATTCATGATGATGAGAAATTTTTAGGTAAGAATTTCCTGAGCCACAAATCATTTTATAATAATTTTCATAGGTTCCATTACTGACAGTCTTTTAGTTATCATTTCATGGCACCTGTCATTTGAGGTTATCCTTTAAAAACTTGAGTTATTTTATTTAAATGAATGCATTTCTCCGTTATCCCTTTCCTATAAACTACATTTCATCACCAGATTCATCCAATAATTATGTTGTTTCTTTTATTTTTCAGAATTGCATAATGATATTCCTTTACCTTTTACTTAAACTGATAGATTATCTTTTTCAACATACTCCTTTCTTCCACCTTAATATGTATTGGAAAATATACACTGTGGAAAATAGTATAGAGATTCCTCAAAAAAAAAAAAAAAAAAAGAATTACCATATGACCCAGCAACTGCATTGCTGAGTATTTATCTGAAGAAAACAGAAACATTAATTGCAAAAGATTTATGCAACTCCGTGTTCACCACAGCATTATTTACAATAGCCAAGATATGGAACCAAAGTATCCATCAACAGATGAATGGATAAAGAGGATAGAATACTACTCAGCAATAGAAAAGAATAAAGAATAAAACTTTTCATTTGTGATAACATGGATGGACCTGGAAATTATCATACTAATCCAAATAAATCAGACAAAGACAAATATCATATGATGTTATATGTAGAATCCAAAGAAAAAACAAATCAAGTGAACGAGTATAACAAAACAGAAATAGTTATAGATACAGCAAACAAAGAGATGATTGCCAGACAGGAGTGAAATCAGGGGGAGGAAAGAAATAGGTGAGAGAGATTAAGTACCAACTCTGGTTATCAAATAAATTGGTCACAGATATGAAATGTACACTGGGAAATATAGTCAATAATTATGTATTATCTTTGTATGATGTCACAATTAGACATCATAACTAGACTTTATGGTGATCAGTTTGAAATGTATAGATATGTTGAATCTCTGTGTTGTGAGATAGGAACCAACATAGGGTTGTAGGTCAATTATTCTTCAAAAACAAACTCATTTATATCAAAAGAGGTCAGATTTATGGTTAGCAGATATGGGGGTTTAGGGGAGAGAAACTGAATGAAGGTGGTCAAAAAGTATAAATCTCCAGTAATAAGAGGAATAATCTCTGAGGATATAATATACAATGTGATAAATATAATTAATATTGCTGTGAAAGTGAAGTCGCTCAGTTGGTTCCAACTGTTTGCGACCCGTGGACTGTAGCCCACCAAGTGTCTCCGTCCATGGGATTCTCTAGGCAAGAATACTGGAGCGGGTTGCCATGCTGTATGTTATACATAAAAGTTGTGGAAAGAGTAAAGTCTAAGAGTTCTCATTAGAAGAAAAAATTTTTTTCTCCAATTTTTATTTGTGTATCTTTATGAGATGATGGATGTTCACTAAACTTATTGTGATAATCATTTTGTGATGTATGTAAATCAAATAATGGTACTGTACACCCTAAACTTACAGAGTGCTACATGTCAATTATATCTCAGTAAAACTGAAAGAAAAAAATATATATAGTGGCAGACAGACATCTTTATATAGACAGAATGATGGAATCTTCTATTCGGAGGAAAAAGTAGAGATCACTAGTCTAAACCCCTTATTTCATAGATGAGGGAACTGAGGCTGAGGAGGGTTAAATGACTTTTTTAGTGTAATTTTTTTTCTTTTTCTTTTGTTTAACTGAATAGATTTTATTTCTTAGAGCAGTTTCAGTTTTACAGAAAAATGGAGCAGGAAACAGAGAATTCTCATATACTCTCTCTCTCTTCTACCACAGTTTCTCCTATTACTAATATCTTGCATTAGCTAGGTATGTTTGTTACAATTGATCATTATTACTAATAAAAGTCCATAGCTACATTAGAAATCACTTTTTGTGTTGTCTAGTTTTATGGGTTTGACAAATGTATGAAGTTGTATATCCAATGTTGAAAATATGTAAATTTAATATTAGTAGATGCTAAAAGGACAAGTCCAAAATCTCAACATTTTTTTTCTTTTTTTAATATTTATTTATTTGGCTTATAATTTATTTATTTGGCTAATATTTATTTATTGTATGTCAGGTCTTAGTTGCATCAAGTGGGATCTAGTTCCCTGACCAGGAGTTGAATCCAGTCCCCCTTGTGTTGGGAGCATGGAGTCTTAGCCACTGGACCAAGGAAGTCCCTCAACATTATTTCTGATTAAAATTCTTAGTGAGCTATGAAAGAAACAAGACTTCTTAATTTGATAAGGAGTATTTTTCAGAATTCCAGAACAAATATGATACTTAGTAGCCCATGGACGAAGGAGCCTGGTAGGCTGCAGTCCATGACGTCTGCAAAGAGTCGGATATGACTGAGCGACTTCACTTTCACTTTCCACTTTCATGCACTGGAAAAGGAAATGGCAACCCACTCCAGTGTTCTTGCCTGGAGAATCCCAGGGACAGGAAAGCCTGGTGGGCTGCCGTCTTATGGGGTCACACAGAGTCGGACATGACTGATGCGACTTAGCAGCAGCAGCAGTAATTAAATATCAAAAATAATTACATTGAAATCATAAATTAATCTTTCTGATAACACCACCATTGGCCAAAAATATTTTGGAACTTTTAACCAATAAAGAATATAAGAAAAAGAAATGAGGTAAGCATATTGGGTGAAAGTGTACTATCACTTAACAAAAATTATATAACCTCCTTGGAGCAAAACCAAGAAAATTATTTGGTGCATTAGTAGCAACAGAAAGTAAGAATAGGAAAACAGTCAATTCAAGAGAAATATACCAAAAATTAATAATAAGTTAGAAAATGGACTGAGAAAGAAGACTCCTTAATAACACTAATAAACATACTTGGACATAAATTCAACAAGAAAGACACAAGGCTTTAATGAAATACAAAAAGCAGACTAAAATAAAGAATAAACATAACCATATTGGGGAAAGAGTATAAGGTGATAAATTTTAATAAAGTTACTGCAACTGCAATTGAAAACTAAATGTAGCATTTTCAGAACCTTGAAAAATTATTTTAAAATTTCATTTGGAAAAGAATAAGTAAATTAAAAGAGCCAAGAAAAATACACAAACAATTAATGAAGTCTAGACCTATAGTTTATTAGAACGTATTACAAAAGTAATAAATGTCCAAGGAGAAAATAATTTTTATGTGAGGAACACCTTGCTGAATAATATCATGATAGAAACCATAAAGAAAAAGATGAACAGAAAGGACAGTATACTAACACATATATATGGAATTTAGAAAGATGGTAATGATAACCCTGTATGCAAGACAGCAAAAGAGACACAGATGTATAGAACGGACTTTTGGACTCTGTGGGAGAGGGAGAGGGTGGGATGATTTTGGAGAATAGCACTGAAACCTGTATACTATCATGTAAGAAATGAATCGCCAGTCTATGTTCGATACAGGATACAGGATCCTTGGGGCTGGTGCACGAGGATGATCCAGAGAGATGATATGGGGTGGGTGGTGGGAGGGGGGTTCAGGATTGGGAACTCATGTACACCCGTGGTGGATTCATGTCAATGCATGGCAAAACCAATATAGTATTGTAAAGCAAAATAAAGTAAAAATAAAAATAAAAAAGTAATAAATGTCCAAAGAGAAAATAATTTTATGTGAGGAACACCTTGCTAAATAACATCATGATAGAAACCATAAAGAAAAAGATGAACAAAAAGGACTATATAAACAAAGATAAAAGACAAATGACAAAGGAGGGAAGTATAACAATCACAAATCCATGAGATAAAGGAAAATACCACTATGGAAAATATTCAAAAAATATGAACATAAAATACACAAACTCAGATGGGGCTTCCTTGGTGGCTCAGTGGTAAAGAATCTGCCTGCCAGTGCAGGGGACATGGGTTCAATCCCTGGTCTGGGAAGATCCTACATACAGCAGAGTAACTAAGCCCATGCACAAACAACTGTTGAGTCTGTGCTCTAGAGCCCAAGAACTGCAACTACTGAACCCATGTGCCGCAACTACTGAACTCTGCCTGCCCTAGAGCTCAGCTCTGCCGCAAGAAAAACCACCACAGTGAAAAGCCCACGCACCCACAACTAGAGAGTAACCTCTGCTTGCTACAACTAGAGAATGCCCGAGTGCAGCAAGGAAGACCCAGCACAGACAAAAATAAAATTATTTTTAAAAAAAAGAACTCAGATGATGATTGAACATTTTTAAAAAGCTACCCATGCTCACTTCTAAGAGTAAATTTCAATTAGGCTGGCAAAGAATAAAAACGATTAAAAACTTACAGTATTAGGTATGACCATAAGAAAATAAAAGTTTTCATACATTCTTGATTTGTTGTTCAGTTGATCAGTCATGTCCAATCCTTTGCGACCCTATGGACTGAATCACGCCAGGTTTCCCTGTCCGTCACTATCTCCTGGAGCTTGCTCAAACTCATGTCCATTGAGTTGGTGATACCATCCAACCATCTCGTCCTCTGTTGTCCCCTTCTCCTCCTGCCTTCAATCTTTCCCAGCATCAGGGTCTTTTCTAATGTGTTGGCTTTTTGCATCAGGTGGCCAAAGTATTGGAGCTTCAGCATCAGTTCTTCCAATGAATATTCAGGATTGACTGGTTTGTTCTCCTTGCAGTCCAAGGGACTCTCCAGAGTCTCTCCAGCACCACAGTTCAAAATGATCAATTCTTTGACACAGCCTTCTTTACGGTTCAACTCTCACAACCATACATAACTACTGGAAAACTATAGCTTTGACTATATGGATCTTTGTTGGCAAAGTAATGTCTCTGTTTTTTAATATGCATTCTAAGTTTGCCATAGCTTTTCTTCCAAGGAGCAAGTGTCTTTTAATTTCATGCCTGCAGTCACCATCTGCTGTGTCAACAAGTATAAATTGAAATTATAAATTTCAATTTATAATTGAAGTATAAATGAAAAGCTATAATATTTCACCTTAGTAATTTCCTTTCTAGGAATTTATCCTGCAGAAATATTGTCCAAAGTAATCACAGGTATATGAATAATGCTGTTACCTTCAGCAAAAATATAATGTACATCATTGAGGGAGTGGTTAAATAAGTTATGAGATAACTTCACATAACAAAAATAGAATACTATGTAGCAATTGAAAAGAATGGGATGATTCAATGTGTATTGTATAGAAAGATGACCAATGTGTATTAATAAGTTAAAAAGTAAGTGCAAGTCACACACAGTATGATGTATTTTTGGTAGCATAAACAGTTAAAAAGCTGGAAGGATATATGCCATTAGTTTTTTCTAAGGGTAGGGTAGAGATTTTCACTATTTTCTTCATTTTAAATGATTTTTTAAAATGATACCTATATTATTTGAGGCTTCCCTGGTGGCTCAAACAGTAAAGAATCTGCCTGCAATGCCTGAGACCCGATTCAATCCCTTGATCGGGAAGATCCCCTGCGGAAGGGAATGGCAACCCCCTCCAGTATTCTTGCCTTCAAATCCCATGGACAGAGGAGCCTGATGGGCTACAGTCCATGGGGTGGCAAAGAGTCAGACACAACTGAGTGACTAAGCACTCACTCACTCATGTTATTTTTAATTAGAAAATAGAAAAGAGAACATGAAAATTAAGGAATCTACGGTACAAATGAGAACGCAAAGCTAAATTTGTGCTTTACCTGTAAATACCTGAAGGAAGAAATTTTGGAGGAAAATTACTTATACTAGTCCTACACTTCTGGAATCAGATTGGTTTTGCCAAAGTGTTTACCTTGCGTTTTACAATTTCTCTGGTTATGATCTGCGGCACTTACTGATGGAGAGTCCGAAGGGATTTGCCTGTGGGCAGGACGCCAGTGTGTGGCGCCAGAGAGTCACCTAGCCCTACCCCGAACTCAAGCGCTAGAGGAGGGTAGGGTCTCCCATCCACAAAACCAGAAACCCACGCCTGCTGAACCACTAATCTGACCTATCCAGCCATTCTTTTAAACATCTCTAAATACTCTTCCATTGTTCCATACACCATCGCTGAAAGCCAAGTAGGAAGATAGCAATCGCTCTCAGGTAAAACCACCTGAGGCAACTGCTATTTGGGCAGAAGTGCCCTGAGGACATGAAAACATATCTTTCATGAAGCAGGACATTGACTTGTAGGAAATAAAAAGAATATTAGACATTAACTCGCGCAGCTCTTCTTGAACACAGACCATTTGTTACAGAAGCAGAAATTCCCTCAGACAAGCTTAACAACAAATAGACCATAGCTACAAAATAGAGAACAGCCCAGAATATATAAATGAGTGTGCCTTTCTGAACAAGTAACTACATATCTTTACAGCATCACCTTCAAGGCTAATAAGTTTCATCTACTTTACATCTAGATAACTCTTTGGCAAGACAATTTAGCATACAATACCACTCTTTATACTATTAAAATTTCAGCCCATATTTGTACTTGTAAGAAAGGTTTAGATAAAAGGGAAATCCATATGGTTGTAAATTAATTTTATAAATTATTAACTAGCTGATACTTTCATCTAAGTAAGAGAATCATGAATTTTTCTCAGCATTTCCTTAGAGAGATGATAAAGTTAGGCTGTAAAAGGATTCACAGCATCCTGCTGGAACAATAGATGACAAAGTCCAGGCAAATAGTTAGTGGCCCAAGCTTGTCCTTCTCTTACAGGGAGGGAAATTTCAAGAGTACTCTGCAAACAAGCAATTTTTATAGAGTGAAGGCAATACTGTTCAATAACGTGCATTTGACTGGAAGGAAGATTGCTGGATTTAGGCCCAGGTCTGGGTTAAAGCGTCTGCCTGCAGTGCGGGAGACCCAGGTTCGATCCCTGGGTTGGGAAGATCCTCTGGAGAAGGAAATGGCAACCCACTCCAGTACTCTTGCCTGGAAAATTCCATGGACTGAGGAGCCTGGTGGGCTCCAGTCCATGGGGTCGCAAAGAGTCGGACACGACTAAGCGAATTCACCTTCACCTTCACCTGCTAATTATTGGGTTTCCCTAGTGGCTCAGATGGTAAAGAATCTGCTTGCAATGCAGAAGACCTGGGTTCAATCTCTGGGCCAGGAATATCCCCTGGAGAAAGGAACGGCTATCCACTTCAGTATTCTTGCCTAGAGAATCCTATGGACAGAAGACCCTGGTGAGCTAGTCCATGGGGCTGCAAAGAGTTAGACACAACTGAGCTGCTGACACACACTGCTACTTATTAATCTGTGGAATTACATAGCTCAGCTTGGCCAACCTCTCCAAACCCTAAACCTCAAGTGTTTAATCAAAAGATGGGATTGAACTAGATGTTTATAGTTATCAAATATAATTGCAGATTTTAACAAAATACTTTAGGGTATATATATCCAGGTTACTAATTCCCAGGGAGCTGCTAAATAATTTTAGAACATGGAGAGATCCAGGGAAGACTTATCTAAATAAGGATTTCAAGCCTATTAAAATGAAAAATAAAGAAACTAGGTATGAGGGAAAGAAGGAACAGAAGGAGGGAGAGGGGGAAAGAAAAAAGAAAGTGAGAGATGAGGAAAGAAGGAAAGAGATGAAGAAGTAAATTTAGAAAGATTTCAAGTTTTAATCTAAAAATTCATCTTTGTTGACAGATGTTGGTTCTGTTTTTCAACAATATTGTTCTTAAAATGTGTTTCTTCTGAATGTATTTTTTCAAATGAATTATTACACTTGAAGTTACAGTATGTTTGTTTTTAAAATGATCACAAAGTAGTATGTAGGCAAATTGGCTAGCTTTTGTATATGAAATACACAAAATATGTACATAAATATCATATTACTGGGAAGATATTTTGAGTTGTAAAATAACAAAAACATCCCAATCAAATTAATTAGAAATGCTGTTTTCTCATTGAACAGGAAAAATGTTTACAAGAAAAAGAGAAAAAAGAAGAGGAAGATGATGAGAAGCCTGATTTTTTTAATGAAGCTTTTATTTTTATTTTTTAATTGTTTCAGATTTAAAGAGAAGTTTCAAAGATAATACAAAGTTTGCTAGATACCCTGGACCCAGGTTCTCTTATGGTTGACCTCCACACCTTTGTAACAAATATGTACTATTGATACATTGTAATTAAGTCCATAAATTATTCAGATTGTTGTTGTTAGTTTGCCAAGTCATGTCCACCTCTTTTTGACCCCATAGTCTGCAGCACACCAGGCTTCCCTCTCCTTTACTATTTCCCAAAGTTTACTCAAACTCATGTCCATTAACTCAATGGGTTAATGGGTGATGCCACCCAACCATCTCATCTTCTGTTGTCCCCTTCTCCTGCCTTCAATCTTTCCCAGCATCAGAGTCTCTTCCAGTGAGTCGACTCTTTGCATCAGGTGGCCAAAAGATTGGAGCTTCAGCATCAGTATCAGTCCTTCCAATGAATATTCAAATTATCTTCATTTTTACCCAAGGATCTTTTTTGGTCCCAAGATCCCATTCAGGTTGCCACGTTATGTTTAGTCACATCTGCAGATTTGAGCCTCCTGTGTTTCCTGGTTCCCCGCAGCAGCCTCTTGCCTTCCCATTTTGTAGAGCAACTCCAGCTCTATGTCAGGTGACAATTAACCTGCTCTGGTCCATCAGAAAGAAGCCTTCTCCTAAAATCCCATCATGATCAAATTGACCCCATACAAACAGCTCCTAATGAGGTACCAGATCAGCCCTAAAGCTCTCCATGGTGCTCTGTTCCAGCATCTGACTTGCTGAGACCAAGACATTTTGGCATTTATCAATCTGGTGTAGCGTCTCCAGCTGAATTTTGACTTCTGCATACATACCCTAGTCACAATCTCCATTGTGTGCCATGTTCTTCAAAGGTGGTCTTGTACCCCTACCCACTCTGGCTAGGTGCCTCTGACTCTACACAACTGTAGCCCAATGGCTTCTGCTTTAATCCAGTTCAAGACCTTTGTTAAATGATCTACCTGGGTACTTGCAGAAAATGAGTAACCTGTTTCATTCCAGGCAGATGCTCTACCAGATGTTGGCATCTTGTTCCTGAAGCCCAGTACACCCACGGCACCTGAATCTCCTGCAAGTGGGACTCCCCACTTTCATTGAGACATGGGTATTGTGTCATGGATCTCCACTCTCAGCCCTAGCCTATAATACATAAGCCAAGGACTCCTTAAATGAAACTAATGATTGTGAGGGGGTCCCCATGGCTCCTGATACTGGTAATTTACTCAATTCTCTCTGAGTAAGTGCCCATGAGCTTAAACCCAAGGATATAAGTCTTAGATGCTGGTCAGCTTTCCCAGTGGAAAGAATGGGCCCCTCTGTCATGCCAGGCTCCTCACTGCCTGCCTTGTCCCACTGTAAGCCATTTTTCACACTGTCCAAATGAAATTTTCTTTTGACTGAACAACTCAGCAAAAAGAGGAAACTCAGTTTTTTTGTGTTAAATTGTGTTAACACAATTCAGTTCAGTTCAGTCACTCAGTCATGTCCGACTCTTTGCAACCCCATGAACTGCAGCACACCAGGCCTCCCTGTCTATCACAAACTCCCAAGTTTACTCAAACTCATGTCCATTGAGTCAGTGATGCCATCCAGCCATCTCATCCTCTGTCTTCCCCTTCTCCTCCTGCCCTCAATCTTTCCCTGCATTAAGGTCTTTTCAAATGAGTCAGCTCTTCACATCAGGTGGCCAAAGTATTGGAGTTTCAGCTTCAACATCAGTTCTTCCAATGAATACCCAAGACTGATATCCTTTAGGATGGACTGGTTGGATCTCCTTGAAGTCCAAGGACTCTCAAGGGTCTTCTCAAACACCACAATTCAAAAGCATCAATTCTTCAGGGCTCAACCTTCTTCACAGTCCAACTCTCACATCCATACATGACTACTGGAAAAACCATAGCCTTGACTAGACGGACCTTTGTTGGCAAAGTAATGTCTCTGCTTTTTAATATACTAAGTTGGTCATAATTTTCCTTCCAAAGAGTAAGTGTCTTTTAATTTCATGGCTGCAATCACCATCTGCAGTGATTTTGGAGCCCCAGAAATAAAGTCAGTCACTGTTTCCACTGTTTCCCCATCTATTTGCCATGAAGTGATGGGACAGGATGCCATAATCTTAGTTTTATGAATGTTGAGCATTAAACCAACTTTTTCACTCTCCTCTTTCACTTTCATCAAGAGTTTCTTTAAGTCTTCTTCACTTTCTGCCATAAGGGTGGTGTCATCTGCAAACTGAAGGTATTGATATTTCGCCCGGCAATCTTGATTCCAGCTTGTGCTTCATCCAGCCCAGCATTTCTCATGATGTACTCTGCATGTAAGTTAAATAAGCAGGGTGACAATATACAGCTTTGACATACTGCTTTTCCTATTTGGAAGCAATTATGTGTTAAATTCTACACTGCATTTTGTGATTTTTACTAATCAAGATTATTATAATAGCTATTGTCTTTAACAGTGAGCTTTCCTTATCTAAGTCTACACAAGTCATGACTGGTAGATTTGATCAATGGAAACTATTTGCTTTAGTTCTTTTTTTTAGACATGAAATTGATGTAAGAAAAATCTGAAAATCAAATAAAAATACCTGGAAACACCAAAACCACACGTTATATAAATTAAGAATTCTACTTATTTGAGGGATCCTTTTTCTAGCAAGTATGTTTATTTGAAAAATCTGAACAAGTATTTTTTTTTGTCTGATTTACAAAATCAGATTCAGCAGGTAACAAAAACCTTAATCCCTTGAACAGTTTCACAGAATAGGCTGTATCAATAAGTACAATCTAGAAGGTGTTTTTCCTTATATTCATTCATTTTAATTTATAATTAATGTCTATTATTATTCAACAAAGTTATTCTCTATTTGTACTTATTGACACCTTTGTATTTGAGTGCTTCTGCAGTCTAGACAGGATACACTTATCTGTATGATAAATAATAGATAAATGATTAGTATGCCATTTGCTGTTAATGTGATTGATGGATTCCCCATTATACTACTTGTCTGTTCTTATTTTACCTCTCATGCCAGTGGCCTCTGTCACTGTACAATGCCTGTAATGCTTGCATAAAAATGAATGGGGCTACTCATGTTTCTTAAATCTGTTCTTTGCATTCCAGAAACATAGTGTTAAAAATGGAATGGTACAAAACGGGATTTCAAATCAGGGTGTATTTTGCTCCGTTGTCACTTTGCTACATAAAATTTCTTTTACAGAGGCAGAGTCTTGGGTCTCTGTAGTGGGAGGTGTGAAGAAAGTGCATAAGTGCCTTTTCATGGCTGGGTTTACTGAGCTGATGAAGAATGGCAGAGCGGACAGTCCCCTTCCTCCTCTGCAAGTTCACAAGCCTTGTAAACTTCAGATGGACCTCAGTAAGGCTGAAAAGGCCTCTGCTGCCAGCGAACAAATATCCATGTTTCCCCCTTGCGTGCATGCTCAGTTGTGTCTGACTCTTTCTGACGCCATGGACTGTAGCCCACCAGGTTCCTCAGTTCACGGGATTCCCAGGCAAGAGTACTGGAGTGGGTTGCCATTTCCTATTCCAAGGGATCTTCCTGACCCAGATATCAAGCTCCATTTCCTGCACTGGAAGGCAGATATTTTACCACTGAGCCTCCTGGGAAGCCCTGTATCACCCTTATTCATGTTAAAATTAGAAGAAACCTAAAGCATGTTTGGAAAAATCCTTTATTTCTATCAAGAATAGGACACAGAGAATTGGTTTAAATTGAATATATATATATATATATATCAGTTCAGTTCAGTCGCTCAGTCGTGTCCAACTCTTTGTGACCCCATGAATCGCAGCACACCAGGCCTCCCTGTCCTCACCAACTCCCGGAGTTCACTCAGACTCACGTCCATTGAGTCCGTGATGCCATCCAGCCATCTCATCCTTGGTCGTCCCCTTCTCCTCCTGCCCCCAATCCCTCCCAGCATCAGAGTCTTTTCCAATGAGTCAACTCTTCGCATGAGGTGGCCAAAGTACTGGAGCTTCAGCTTTAGCATCATTCCTTCCAAAGAAATCCCAGGGCTGATCTCCTTCAGAATGGACTGGTTGGATCTCCTTGCAGTCCAAGGGACTCTCAAGAGTCTTCTCCAACACCACAGTTCAAAAGCATCAATTCTTCGGTGCCCAGCCTTCTTCACAGTCCAACTCTCACATCCATACATGACCACAGGAAAAACCATAGCCTTGACTAGATGGACTTTAGTCGGCAAAGTAATGTCTCTGCTTTTGAATATACTATCTAGGTTGGTCATAACTTTTCTTCCAATGAGAAGAAAATTAAAACTGAAGAAAATATATTCATTGATTATAAGATATAACATCCTAAACAAACCCAGTGTCTGGAGCCAGGTTTCCAATTCTCCAAAAGAAGAAACCAGACTTTTGGGAGAATAGGCTGATTCCACGACTGAGGCAGGCAACATACAAGATAAGCCTGAAGCATTTTGTGGTATCAGGAAGTAAGGGTGTTCAGTGACAACAGAACCAAAGGTGGAAATATGCCAAAGGAAACAGGAGCCAACAGAAAGAGCTCCCAGTGGCCAAAACTGGAACCATTTGAAATAGAAAAGCTATAATGTAGTATTGTGTTATAACCCAAAGTGTTTAACAAACATCCATGCGTTTCTCACAAGCATAAATGAATGAATGAATGAATAACTAAGCCATGTGGAAGGACCCAAAACAGTCTATGTAGGTGGTTGTTGTTGTTCGGTCACTCAGTAATGTCTGACTTTGCAAGCCCATGGACTGTAGCACACCAGGCTTTCCTGTCCTTCACTGTCTCTTGGAGCTTGCTCAAACTCATGTCCATTGAGATGATGATGCCATCCAACCATCCATCCTCTGTCACCCCCTTCTCTTGCCCTTGATCTTTACCAGAATCAAGGTCTTTTCCAATGCTTTGGCTCTTTGCATCAGGTGGCCAAAGTAATGAACTTTCAGCATCAGTCCTTCCAATGCATATTCAGGGCTGATTTCCTTTAGGATTGACTTGTTTGATCTTGTAGTCCAAGGGACACACAAGAATCTTCCCTAGCACTACAATTTGATCTTGAGCATAACCTTACTAGCATGTGAAATGAATGCAGTTACGGTGGTTTGACTATTCTTTATCACTGCCCTTCTTTGGGATTGGAATGAAAACTGACCTTTTCCAGTTCTGTGGCCACTGCTGAATTTTCCAAATTTGTTGACATATTGAGTGCAGCATTTTCAGCATCATCTTTAGGGTTTTAAATAGCCTGCTGGAATTCCATCACCTCCACTAGCTTTGTTTGCAGTAATGCTTCCTAAGGCCCATTTGACTTCACACTCCAGGATGTCTGACTCTAGGCGAGTGGCCACACCATCATGGTTATCCTGGTCATTAAGACCTTTTTGTATAGTTTTTCTGTTTATTCTTGCCACCTCTTCTTTTTTTCCGCTTCTGTTAAGTCTATACCGTTTCTGCCCTTTATCATGCCTTTCCTTGCATGAAATGTTCCCTTGATATTTCCATTTTTCTTGAAGAGACCTCTATTCTTTCCCATTCTATTGTTTTCCTCTACTTCTTTGCACTGTTCATTTAAGAAAGGCTTCTTATCTCTCCTTGGTTTTCTCTGTAAATCTGCATTCAGTTGGGTATATTTTTCCCTTTTTGCTTGGTCTTTATCTGTTCTTTCCTCTGTTATTTGCAAAGTCCCCTTTGCCTTCTTGCATTTCTTTTTCTTTGGGATGGTTATGGTCACTGCCTCCTGTACAATGTTATGAACCTTTGTCCATACTTCTTCCGGTGCTCTGACTATCATATCTAATCCCTGAATCTATTTGTCATGTCACCTCCACTGTATAATCATAAGATATTTGATTTAGGTCATACCTGAAATTGCCAACATCCACTGGATCATCGAAAAAGCAAGAGAGTTCCAGAAAAACATCTATTTCTGCTTTATTGACTATGCCAAAGCCTTTGACTGTGTGGATCACAATAAACTCTGGAAAATTCTGAAAAAAATGGGAATACCAGACCACCTGACCTGCCTCTTGAGAAATTTATATGCAGGTCAGGAAGCAACAGTTAGAACTGGACATGGAACAAAGACTGGTTCTAAATATGACAAGGAGTATGTCAAGGCTGTATATTGTCACTCTGCTTATTTAACTTATATGCAGAGTACATCATGAGAAACGCTGGGCTGGAGGAAGCACAAGCTGAAATCAAGATTGCCAGGAGAAATATCAATAACCTAGATATGCAGATGACACCACCCTTATGGCAGAAAGTGAAGAGGAACTAAAAAGCCTCTTGATGAAAGTGAAAGAGGAGAGTGAAAAAGTTGGCTTAAAGCTCAACATTCAGAAAACGAAGATCATGGCATCTGGTCCCATCACTTCATGGGAAATAGATGGGGAAACAGTGGAAACAATGTCAGACTATTTTGGGGGGCTCCAAAATCACTGCAGATGGTGACTGCAGCCATGAAATTAAAAGACGCTTACTCCTTGGAAGGAAAATTATGACCAACGTAGATAGCATATTCAAAAGCAGAGCATTACTTTGCCAACAAAGGTCCGTCTAGTCAAGGCTATGGTTTTTCCAGTGGTCATGTATGTATGTGACAGTTGGACTGTGAAGAAAGCTGAGCACCAAAGAATTGATGCTTTTGAACTGTGGTGTTGGAGAAGACTCTTGAGAGTCCCTTGGACTGCAAGGAGATCCAACCAGTCCATCCTGAAGGAGATTAGTCCTGGGTGTTCATTAGAAGGACTGATGCTGAAGCTGAAACTCCAATACTTTGGCCACCTCATGTGAAGAGTTGACTTATTGGAAAAGACCCTGATGCTAGGAGGGATTGGGGGCAGGAGGAGAAGGGGATTATAGAGGATGAGATGGCTGGATGGCATCACCAACTCGATGAACATGAGTTTGGGTAAACTCCAGGAGTTGGTGATGGACAGGGAGGCCTGGTGTGCTGCGATTCATGGGGTCACAAAGAGTTGGACATGACTGAGTGACTGAACTGAACTGAACTGAACTGAATGGACAACAGAGGATGAGATGGTTGGATGGCATCATCGACTCAATGGTCATGAGTTTGAGGAAGCTCCAAGAGTTTCTAATGGACAGGGAAGCCTGCCATGCTGTAGTTTAAGGGGTCACCGAGAGTTGGACATGACTGAATGACTGAACTCAACTGAACTGGATGGCGTAGTGGTTTTCTCTACTTCGTTCAATTTAAGGCTGAATTTTGCAATAAGGAGCTGATGATCAGAGCCACAGTCAGCTCCAGGTTTGTTTTTTCTGACAGTGAAGAGCTTCTCCAGCTTCGGCTGCAAAGAATATAATCAATCTGATTTTGGTATTGACCATTTGGTGATGTCCACATGTAGAGTTGGGAAAGGGTTTTGCTATGACCAATGTGTTCGCTTGACAAAACTGTTAGCCTTTGCCCTGCTTCATTTTGTACTCCAAGGCCGAACTTGCCTGTTACTCGAAGTGTCTCTTGATTTCCTACTTTTGCAATCTAATCTCCTGAGATGAAAAGGACATCTTTTTTGGTGTTAGTTATAGAAGATCTTGTTGGTCTTCAAGAACCATGCAACTTCAGCTTCTTCAGTATCGGTGGGTGGGTCATAGACTTGGATACTGTGATATTGAATGGTTTGCCTTGGGAGCAAACCAAGATCATGCTTTGTTTTTGAGACAGCACCCAGTTCAGTTCAGTCGCCCAGGTGTGTGTATCTGACTCTTTGTGACCCCATGGACTGCAGCATGCCAGGGCTCCTTGTCCATCACCAACTCCCAGAGTTTACTCAAACTTATGTCCATTGAGTCAGTGATACCATCCAACCATCTCATCCTCTGTTGTCCCCTTCTCCTCCTGCCTTCAATCTTTCCCAGCATCAGGGTCTTTTCAAATGAGTCAGCTCTTCACATCAGGTGGCCAAAGTGTAGGAGTGTCAGCTTCAACATCAGTCCTTCCAATGAACATTCAGGACTGATCTCCTTTAGGATGGACTGGTTGGATCTCCTTGCCATTTTAGGGACTCTCAAGAGTCTTCTCCAACACCATAGTGCAAAAGCATCAATTCTTTGGCACTCATCTTTTTCACAGTCCAACTCTCACATCTATACATGACTACTGGGAAAACCATAGCTTTGACTAGACGGATCTTCGTTGACAAAGTAATGTCTCTGCTTTTTGATATGCTGTCTAGGTTGGTCATAACTTTTCTACCAAAAAGTAAGTGTCTTAATTTTATGGCTGCAGTAACCATCCACAGTGATTTTGGAGCCCCAAAAAATAAACGTCTCCACTGTTTCCACTGTTTCTCTATATATTTGCCATGAAGTGATGGGACCAGATGTCATGATCTTCATTTTCTAAATGTTGAGCTTTAAGCCAACTTTTTCACTATCCTCTTTCACTTTCAAGAGGCTCTTTAAATTTTCTTCACTTTCTGCCATAAGGGTGGTGTCATCTGCATATCTGAGGTTATTGATATTTCTCCTGGCAATTTTGATTCCAGCTTGTGCTTCATCCAGTCCAGCATTTTTCATGATGTACTCTGCATATAAGTTAAATAAGCAGGGTGACAGTATACAGCCTTGATGTACTCCTTGTCCTATTTGGAACCATTCGTTGTTCCATGTCCTGTTCTAACTGTTGCTTCTTGACCTGCATACAGATTTCTCAAAAGGCAGGTCAGGTGATCTGGTATTCCCAACTCTTTCAGAATTTTCCAGTTCATTGTGATCCACTCAGTCAAAGGCTTTGACATAGTCAATAAAGCAGAAATAGATGTTTTTCTGGAATTCTCTTGCTTTTTCCATGATCCAGTGGATGTTGGCAATTTGATCTCTGGTTCCTCCACCTTTTCTAAATCCAGGTTGAACATCTTGGAAGTTCACCATTCGTGTATTGCTGAAGCCTGGCTTGGAGAATTTTGAGCATTACTTTACTAGCGTGTGAGATGAGTGCAATTGTGTGGTAGTTTGAGTATCCTTTGTCATTGTCTTTCTCTGGGATTGGAATGAAAACTGACCTTTTCCAGTCCTGTGGCCACTGCTCAGTTTTCCAAATTTGCTGGCATATTAAGTGCATATTGGACACCTATCAAGCCGGGGGCTTGTTTTCTGTTGTCATATCTTTTTGACTTTTCATACTGCTCGTGGGGTTCTTGCAGCAAGAATACTGGAGTGGCTTGCCATTCCGTCCTCAAGTGGGCAACATTTTGTCAGAACTCTTCACTACGACCTGTCTGTCTTGGGTGGCCCTACATGGCATGGCTCATATGACTTCACTGAGTTATGCAAGCCCATTTGCCATGACAAGCTCTGATTCATGAAGGTGAGTTTATACAGATACTGCCCCCTCAAGGAAGTGAGAATAACATTCACCCCCTTAAAAGTATGGGCTACTCATAATGACACCTTTCCAAAGAGTAGAATGGGAAGTTGGGAAAAGAGTGACCCCAGAGTGGACAAGGCTTAAGGACACTACCTTGGACCAGTGATCAAACTTAACATTATTAGTTATAACTTCTGTTGATAGCATCCTTCTTTGAATGTGAGGTGATGAAAAAAATATTCCACCTCTGTGTTCTTCCTCCCCCAAATTCTTAACGCTTGTCTAATCATGGGGAAAAAAATAATACAAGTAGAAACTGTGGAATATTTTACAAAGTACATGACCAGTATTCTTCAGAACCATTAAGACCATGAAAAACAAGGCAAGTCGGAGAAAGTGCCACAGTCTTTCTTAAAAGGATCCTTAGGAGACATGTTAATATATGATATTCTAGATAGGATCCTCTAACAGAAAAAAAGACAATAGGTAAAAACCTTAGAATATATGAATAACATAATATATGTGGACTTTAGTAAATAATAATGTATTGATGTTGACTCATTAGTTGTGACACCTGTTCTCTACTAGTGTCAGATGTTGACAATTGGAGAAACTGGGTGCGAGGTTTATGAGGAGCCTCTTATGATCTTTGCAATTTTCCTATAAATCTAAAACTATTCTAGAATAAAAAGTTCATTTAAAACGAAAAATGTTTTAAAGTTTTTAACTTAAAAAAGTATTAGACTGCAACATCAAAGTAGATAGAAGTCCTCATTCATAGAATAATAATCCAAGATTCAGACTAAAAATTACACCTAAAACTGTTCAAAAAAAATTAATTGAGATAGCAAAAAGGGAAAATTGGGGAAGATAAGAATAAAATCATCATATTAGGCAGCCATTTGGTGTCAATTTTTTTAAAGTAATAATGGCATGGGAAAATGTATATGAAATAATTTTAAATGAAAAGATGATGTAAAATTATATATAAAATATGAGCAACACATTAACAAAATTACTCAATTAGAAAAATGGAACACAGTTGGGCAAAAAATTGTAATGATAAAGGAGATACATTTAAACCTATTTTTCCAATTAATTTAAAATTATTTTAATTTATTTTAAATTGAGAGATAATTGCTTTACAGCAATATGTTAGTATTTGCTGTTCAACAAGGTGAATCAGCAATATGTATACATATATCCCCTCTCTCTTGAGCCTCCCTCCCATCCCTCCTCCATCCCACCCCTCCAGGTCATCACAGAGCACCAGACTGAGTTCCCTGTGCAATACAGGTACTTCCCACTAGTTATCTATTTTACACACGGTAGTGTAAATGGATCAGTGCTACTCTCTGAAACTATTTTTAAAAATTAAAAAGACAAAAAATACAGGGCAACTATATAAAGGGCAACTGATACCCTCTAGCATTGTTGGTGAGAACGTATTTTGGTCTAAGCCTTCAGTGGGGTTGTGGGGCAGTGGGTTTTAGCATTGTTTTTAAAAACTTCAAATAGGCATACCATCAATTACAAACCCTGAGCCTGACTCTAAATATTCAAGGTCTTTGTTCCCGCCTTTCCCTATTACAGAATCAGGAATTGGGAAAGCAAAAACAGCCGCCTCTCCTGGTAGCAAGGGATACGCTATGATGAAATACAGGTAGATGTCCCCAAGGAGGTCCTTCCCAAACCAATGATGAAGGTCCACATGGAGAAATCCTGTGCTTTTCCTTCTTTGAATCAGCATTACTAACACATGCCTGTAAGTGCAACAGCTGTTTTGCAATACAAGGATGCAAGCCAAATGCCAAATATGGCAAAGCTGAAAATCTGAAAAAGACAAGCTTTCTGATGATATCCTTGAGCATCTGTATTAGGCTGACCTTGACTCCTGGTTTTTTGTGGCCTGAGACAACTCTTCCTACTTTTGAAAACCACTGTGGTCAGACTTTTCAGTTGCCTGTCACCAGATGCAATTGTAATAGTTACAACAAAGAGGTAGGGAAACAGACAGTGTTTGAAGGGTTAACTTAAAGCCGCCTTTTACAGGCAATGTAGAGATGTGTGACAAAATCTTCAAACTTTATTACGTATTTTACCTATTTGTATTTATTCTATAGGAGAAATATGAGTATGCATAAAGATTCAAATATAGGAACATTATTTGACCACTGTCAATAGTATAAAAAAAGGCTCTATGTCCAAACAATGTGTTATTTACCTAAGTACTATAAAATATTTACACAAATTATGGTATAATTATCCAAAAGAACACTTCACAGTCATTAAAACTCAAGTTGTATAAGTTCACAGGTAAAGTGTCATAATAAATGTAAGGAGTTATTTTTTCATGATATATAATTGTGATTTATTAATAATTTGCATTTTCCCGATGGCTAATGAGGTTAAACATCTTTAATGTATTTATTTGCTTTCCTTATGCCTTCATTAGTAGAGTGTCTATTCTTTTTTTTTTTTACTTTATTTTACTTTACATTACTGTATTGGTTTTGCCATACATTGACATGAATCCATCTTGGGTGTATATGAGTTCCCAATCCTGAACCCCCTCCAACCTCCCACCCCATATCAACTCTCTGGATCATCCCTGTGCACCAGTCCCAAGCATCCTGTATCCTGTATCGAACATAGACTGGCGATTCGTTTCTTACATGATAGTATATATGTTTCAGTGCCATTCTCCCAAATCATCCCACCCCTTTTTTAAAGAAGTAGGAGCCAACTGATTTTTAAATAAAATAATAATTATTATTTAATTAATATTGTGTTATGTGTTAGTTTCTCAGTCGTGTCCGACTCTTTGTGACTCCATAGACTGTAGCCTGCCAGGCTCCTCTGTCCATGGGGATTCTTCAGGCAAGAATACAAGAGTGGGTTGCCATTCCCTTCTCCAAAATAAAATAATAATTATTATTTAATTAATATTAATAGTGTATAATAATAGATGGGGTAGATTGGGCTTCCCAGGTGGTGCAGTGGTAAAGAATCTGATTGCTAATGAAGGAGACACAAGAGACATAGGTTCAACCCTTGGTTGGGAAGATCCCCTGGAGAAGGAAATGACAACCCATTCTAGTATTCTTGTCTGGAAAACCCCATGGACAGAGGATCTTGGCAGGCTACAGCCCACAGGGTTGCAAAAGAGATGGATACAACTTAGCTTAACAACAACAAATAATAATAGATACTAATATATATTCTAGAATATGTTTATATGTACCACATGTGTATTATTATTATATATAATCTATGTAATTGTAAAGATAAATGTACTTATATAATATAAAATCAGAGAAGGCAATGGCGCCCCACTCCAGTACTCTTGCCTGGAAAATCCCATGGGCAGAGGAGCCTAGTAGGCTGCAGTCCATGGGGTCGCTAAGGGTCGGAAACTACTGAGCGACTTCACTTTCACTTTCCACTTTCATGCATTGGAGAAGGAAATGCAACCCACTCCAGTGTTCTTGCCTGGAGAATCCCAGGGATGGGGGAGCCTGGTGGGCTTCCGTCTATGGGGTCACACAAAGTTGGACACGACTGAAGTGACTTAGCAGCAGTAGCATAATATAAAATATATAAAAGTATAATTATCTTTACATGAACAGAAAAGTTTTGGGTGGAAATCATATTGCAACACTTAAATGCACCAAATCACTATGCTCTATTCTTTAAACTTACATAATGGCATATGTCAATTATATTTCAATTGAAAAAAGAAAGAAAAAAATTGGGGGGGTTTACTAACTGAAATAATAATGGTGTCTTTAACAATGATTTTTATTTTTATTACACTACACTTCACATTTTTTACATTACATTTTCCCTACACTTTCAATGTTTACATTGTTCCTATATAACTTTTTAAACCAGAAAAAATGCATATGATTTTTTAAAAATTAAATCATGCTTAAAAATAGGCTGTGATATGAATGTAAATTCAATAAAGTCATTTTCAAATGGTTAACTTAGCCTTACTCCTCATTAACTGCATTCCTTCATGAGAAGAATTACTGTGCCTTGAGCTTTATAGTCTAGAAAGCTGCAATTTGTGTAACTATGAAGCTGAATCTTGCATGTGTTAATACACCTTTCTTACGTGTTCCATGAAGTAGAGAGACAGTAGAGTTTTAAACATAGCCCTTGGAAAATCTGGAAATTTGAGTTCTAAATTTGGATTATTTACATCTTCAATTGTGTTTCCATGAAGTCTCTCCATTCCTTGGGAATTATACCTTCCCTCATGTAAAAGGACACCTTCTGTTATTAAATCAGGAAGCATTCTGGGAAAATGACATGTTCAGGCACTCTATTTCTGGCAAACGGTGAGCTGGAGTGCTTCCCTTTCGGTTTAACACGCATGATGTCACTCATCTCCACAAACTCCTAAAAGGCCGAGAAGCCACAGATGTTACCATTAAAAGGATCATCAGATGAAGTCTCAAACAGGCCTAGTGAGGGGAGGATAAGTTGATTTGTAGACCACATGGGAGGAGAAGCTTTCAGAACCAAGGATGAATCCAGGGTTACAGTGTCAGGTAAAAATGTACTTGTTTAACATTCCAGAGAGGGAGGTGCTCTAGAGCTGCCTGACTTCTTCAGGCTATTCAAGGCCAACCTCTGGGGTGTAATGAGGGACAGCAGCTCATATAACTACCTTATGAAGTAGAAAATGGCATGCTACATAGAGGAAAACCCAGGAAAAGACCCACATTAGCACATTCTTGGTCCCCTTATAGATTTCTCAGGCTTTCCCACATAAAAACAGTTGCTATCCATACAATTCAGGGGCCTAGTGAGTTCTTTATACTTGGTATGGCTAAGTTAACTCCAGTCTGACTGGCAAGGGGATAGAGAAGATTCCTTCTGCTGCTGCTGCTAAGTCGCTTCAGTCGTGTCCGACCCTGTGCGACCCCATAGGCGGCAGCCCACCAGGCTCCCCCGTCCCTGGGATTCTCCAGGCAAGAACACTGGAATCTCTACTTAAAAAAAAAAAAGAATTAAAGTACTTCAAGAAAAACATTTGACTAGAGGAAAAATATGGAAATGTAGAAAGGGATACCACGTACCCTGAAAAGATGTCAGGTCTCTGTTTCCTGTCTATTTATGCCAACTGAGGGGTAAACTGTGGCAGCATACACTTCCTGAGGGTTTTTTCCCTTTTTATAAAAGCCTGGAATTTTACCTGAGTAGGTTCAAGACGTGGGCTGCTCTTCAAGTATTGTGATAACAGTTACATACTAATCATATCAATTATTCACTCATTCTGAAAAATTCAGAAGTCATTTTGAAAACTGAGTTTACCAAGTGAAATGGCTCAGTTGATAATCATTTCTTCAAAACTGTGTTTGAATTTTGCCTTTTCACAGAAATCCCAATGGAAAATGTCTTTTAGTGCCTCAATCCTATTTCTCAGAGGAGTCTGAAGTTACTATTTTGGATTCCCGCATAGACTTACTGAACTTCACTCAGAGCTCAGCCAGATTGTCTTTCTGTGAGTTAATCTCTAACTAGTAAGTCACTTGGGACATCAAGTGGCTCATTCATTGACGCTTTAAGCTTAGTTCCTCTTTGCCGTGCTCTGGGCCCAGAATTTTATGATGACTCAAATATTAGCTTCACAGTCCTGGTTATGACCCATGTTTGTGGTGTTCTCTGTGGCACCAGAAAGATCTTGAATGGCAATTTCACACCCTCCCCATGCCATTATCACCTTCTGACTCCAGTATCAGTTTAATAGTATGTGAAATCCCAAGGTATGTTTCAGCTGGCAAAACTGAAAGCCAACAACAATTTTGAATTTAAAGCCAATCACTTGATGAAAACACAAGCTTCTGCACGTCTTTTTTCTATTACCACCCACTACTCATACTGTTTCCCAGACTTATATTTTAAGACTGATTAAAGAGGTGGGATATGAGCCTTCATTTTCTTTCTTTCTTTTTTTTATTGATTTTTATTTTTTAGTTTGTTTTGCTTTACAGTACTGTATTTGTTTTGCTATACATTGACATGAATCAGCCACGAGTGTACATGAACTCCCTGAGCCTTCATTTTCATTACTAAGAAGGCAGAGCTCCATAGAAAAATGTCTGATCCAGAACTGAGACAAAAAAAAGTGCAAGATAATAAAAATTAATTTAAAAAAAAGTGCAAGATAATATTTTGTGGTACCAGATAATAAAGGAGGTATGTGGTGTTGGAGAAGACTCTTGAGAGTCCCTTGGGCTGCAGGGTGATCCAACCAATCCATCCTAAAGGAGCTCAGTCCTGGGTGTTCACTGGAAGGACTGATGTTGAAGCTGAAACTCCAATACTTTGGCCACCTGATGCAAAGAGCTGACTCATTGGAAAAGACCCTGATGCTGGAAAAGATTGAGGGCCGGAGGAGAAGGGGACGACAGAGGATGAGATGGTTGGATGGCATCATCGACTCAATGGACATGGGTTTGGGTGGACTCCGGGAGTTGGTGATGGACAGGGAGGCCTGGCGTGCTGCAGTTCATGGGATCACAAAGAGTCGGACACGACTGAGCAGCTGAACTGAACTGAGCTAAAAGTAATAAGAATGGGCTTCTCAGGTGGCCCAGTGGTAAAGAATCTGCCTGCTGAGCAGGAGACATGGGTTCGATCTCTGGGTTGGAAAGATCCCCTAGAGAAGGAAATTACAACTCATTCCAATATTCTTGCCTGGAAAATCCTGTGAACAGAGGAGCCTGGCAGGCTACTCTCCATGGGGTCGCAAAAGAGTGGGACACCACTTAGTGGCTAAACAACAGCAAAAGTGATGGGAAAGTGTCAAAAATACGCAGGAGTCAATTTGAGTGGAATTCCAGTGGTCACGCCTGAACAATGCGAGCAAAAAGCAAATGAATTAATCATGATAATAATGAATTAAAATCCAGAGGCTAGAACAACAAGCCATGAGTGCATACTGATGTAAATAGATAATTGAAACAAATAAGTGGAAAGTGGAAAGCTCATCCTCCTGATAGAGTTCTAACTAACAGAGAAGAAGAGGTGAAAACAGAAAATTCATCACTTGATAACAGACACGGTAGCAATTGTTCCAGGCAAGAATCACCAACAGATGCAAAAATTACTAGATGAAAAATACCTGAGGAATGGTATGTTTATGTAGTCTTAAAGTATCCCTCTATAAGTTACCTATTGATTAAAACAGGGAAAATAGTAACTACAGTAAAGAAACCTAGAAGGTATCAGCTTAACCAATTAAAATTAACATTACTGGTAATGAGATGATGGTCAACAGCAGGCTGTGCTACACTGATGAGGACACAATCTCATTTTTGTGGAATTTTTACCCGAAATGAGTAACCAGAGTTTAATCAGGAAAAAATATCAGATAACCTTAAATTTAGGAACATTTCTAAAAATACCTGACCAACACTCTTCAAAAGTATCAAGGATGTGAAAGATGAAGAAAGATTGAGGGGTAGTTCCAGATTAAAGGAAACTAAAAATATGTGGAACTAAATGTAACATGTGATCATGAATTAGATGCTGGATTAGAAAAACGACCATCAATGGGTAATTCATAAAAATGTGAATAAGATCCAGTGATTGTGCTGAACAATATTAATCTCTTTATTTTGATTATTTGGTTATGCAAGATTGTTAACTTTTGGGGAATTTGGGTGAAGTGATATGGAGAATGTTATCATATATAAATCTGAAGTTACATGAAAATCAAGTAAAAATTTTTCTAAAAACATTAAAATTGATTGAAATACAATCTCACAAACAATTCAGAATACTTTTGGGTAACAATCCTATGAGGAATTATCCACATTTTAAGGAAAAAGTTAAGGAAGTTGAAGTCATTTGCTGTAAGATCACAGGATTAGTGAATATGGACTTTAAGACCTGACTTTAAAGTCTTAAAAGATAAGTGGCATGTTCAATTTCATCATATAATTATGCCAGTGTTATTTTGCTTTAAAAATCATCTTTATTGAGAAATAGTTTACATACAATAGTATGTACGTAATTTAAGGGTGGGCTTCCCAGGTGGTGCAGTGGTAAAGAACCCACCTGCTAATGCAGGAGATGCAAGAGTTCAGTTCAGTTCAGTCGCTCAGTTGTGTCCAGCTCTTTATGACCCCATGAATCGCAGCACCCAGGCCTCCCTATCCATCACCAACTCCCGGAGTTCACTCAGACTCTTGTCCATCGAGTCCGTGATGCCATCCAGCCATCTCATCCTCTGTCGTCCCCTTCTCCTCCTGCTCCCAATCCTTCCCAGAATCAAAGTCTTTTCCAATGAGTCAGCTCTTCGCATGAGGTGGCCAAAGTACTGGAGTTTCAGCTTTAGGATCAGTCCTTCCAATGAACACCCAGGGCTGATCTCCTTTAGAATAGACTGGTTTGATCTCCTGGCAACCTAAGGGACTCTCAAGAGTCTTCTCCAACACCACAGTTCAAAAGCATCAATTCTTTGGTGCTCAGCTTTCTTCACAGTCCAACTCTCACATCCATACATGACCACTGGAAAAATCATAGCCTTGACTAGACCGACCTTTGTTGGCAAAGTAATGTCTCTGCTTTTCAATATGCTATCTAGGTTGGTCATAACTTTCCTTCCAAGGAGTAAGCGTCTTTTAATTTCATGGCCGCAGAGACGTGGGTTCAATCCCTGTGTCAGGAGGATCTCTTGGAGGAGGATATGGCAACCCCTTCCAGTATTCTTCCCTGGAAAATCCCATGGACAGAGAAGCCTGGCAGGCTACAGTCCATGGGATCACAAAGAATTCGACATGACTGAGTGACTGAGCACACTGCATACGCTTTAAAGGTATGGTTTGGTGAGCTTTGAAAGATACAGATAGCCATGCAACCAACCACCATCACAATCAAGATATAGAACTCTCTGTCAACCTCCCAAATTCCCTTATGTACCTTTCTAGTCATTTGCTACCATTCTTCCCATCCCAAAGAGTCATACCTGTTCTCTGTCCATTCAAACTGAATTTGTCATTTTAGGATCTCATATAAATGGAATCATTTGCTGTAAATTCTTTTGCATCTGACTTCTCTTGCTTAGGATCATGTTTTGAAACTCATTCATATTGTTGACGATGTCAGTAATTTGTTATTTTTTACTTTTTGTAGTCCTTTATGCACATCTGTGTATAAATAACCGTTTATCCAGTCACCTATTATTGATGAACATTTGAATTATTTACAACTCTGGCTATTATAAATAAAGTTGCTGTGAGATTAATATACAAGTCTTTTTGTGGACATGTGTTTTCATTTCTCTGTGTAAATATCTAGAAATGGGACTGCTTGGTTGTATGGTAAGCATATGTTAACTTTACAAGAAACTGTCAAGTATTTTTCCACAAAGGTGTACAAGTTTGCATTCTATCTGCAATGAATGGAAGTTCCAGTTACTAGTCCACACCCTCACCAACATGGAATATAATCTATCTGCATGTATATATATTGTGTGTTTTTAAATTTAAAATTTTAATGTTTATTAATTTTTAAAAATCACAAAATAGTGTTCTAGTTATAGAACATTTAAAGTTGAAATACATAAATAACAAAAACAGCCAAAACCCCTTGATCCCAACCTGTTGGACACAACCACTTTTATAATCTGGGGATTTTCAGTTTTTAATTTTTCTATATATGTTATATATACATATAATAAAACAAGATCATATTATATAAAAGTCTTTATATCCATTATATTTCCATCAACTATATTTTTTTAGCTCTTATTTCTCTAGTAGTTTGGAAGGTACAATTACAATTTTACTATTAGTGATTATCTTTTTGTTGTTAAGAGCAGGTTGAAATATTTCTTATCAAGCCTAAGAATGTAACGGTATCTAATCATTATCATCTGTATAAAATGAGAAATCTTTCAGGCTTTTGCTGTCCTTGCTGTTTCTCCCCCATTTCACAATTTTGATTGATGTAATCTGGAATTTAATCTAAATTATTATTATCTTACATTGTTAACTTTTCTCTGAAGACATTTTTGAAATTTTCATCAAATTTACAACATCTTAGTTCATTATTTCCTCAAATAATCTTACCTTTTCCCCAAAACTCAAATATGTTAAATCAGCTGGTGTTATGCCACAGGTCACTGAGGCTTGATACACAGTTTTTAAAAAGTTGTTTTTATCAGAGATCACAGACATGCAGACTCTAGAAACATTTGTTTCATTTGTTTGCAGAACATTTGTTTGTCGCTGTTCTACCAGTTTATGGTGGAAAGTGAATCTGGGTTCTGTTACTCCATTAAGACAGAATACAGAGGTCTTATATTTTTCTTTTGATTTGCTGTTACATCTCACAGAGTCACTGTTTTCTAAACCCAGTTTTCCCCAGATTGACCTGTATTTCAAAGGCTGCAAAAGGCTTACTGCTTCACTTTTATCATTCAGTTCTTTAGAGTAGGACGTAAAACAAGCACTGAGACCATATCAAGCTCATGAAATAATGAATAAAACATTTAAATGCTTTCAAGGTCAAGGTGATGTTAAGTAAGGATAAAGATGGGCTGCACCTTGATAGCCCAACAGCAGGATCTTTTCCTACAAGGGAATGCTTTCCTTTCATCAAGAAAATTTTATGAGTGCTCATTAGGCACTTGGTGGGGGGCAGTAAACTAAACAAGAAACGGCTCTAAATCATTTTTAACCGCCAAGTGTTTCAGTATCAATAAAGTCATACCTAAAGGTAATAGCCAAATTAAATAATATCCTAACATTCTATGCCAGAAAAAAATAACACATATATAATGTAGAGACAATTATGACTTTGTGTGTTTATTCCAGTATATGATTGATAACCTTCTGTAATTCCCCCAGTTCCTCAAGATGATTGGAATGTAGACTCTTTTAGTATCTGAGTTCTATTTTTCTAGACTCCTCTTATTTTCCTGCTTTATTGAGATACTATTGACATATAACATGTATGTTTAAGATACAAAATGTGATGATTTGATACATATATATATTATGAAACAATTATCATAATAAAGTTAGTTAACACCTGTATCCTCACATATCATTATCACTTTTTGGTGATAATAATATTTAAGATTCAGTCTCTTGACAACTTTCCAGGACACAATATGGTATCGATAATGACAGTCACTACACTGTGTACTACATCTGTGGAACTCACTCATCTTATAGCTGGGAGTTTGCACCCTCTGACCCACTGTGCTGACACAGAAAGGAAAGATATCTGTTCTATCAATACATCTTTTACACCAAACCAGTCATGTATTTCTTAGAATGTAAAAAGGAACATCTGTAATTGTTATATTACTATGTATTAATAGTTACCTTGATGAGCACCTTGACAAGCTTTAAATTCTTTAAAAATTTAGCAAAAACAATTTTAAAGCATCTTAATATAGCTTTCTACCATTTTCAGATTTCTACTCTGTCTCAAGCCCAAATACCTTTTCATATTTGGGGGGTGGGGTTAAATTTTATTCGTTTTTTAATTGGCGAAAAACTGCTTTACGATTTTGAGTTGGTTTCCCTTCCCTCCTGAGTGGAAATCCTTCCTCCAATCCCATTTGTCTACATCATCACAGGGCACCAGGCTCGGCTCCCTGTTTTACAGCAGCGTCCCACTATTTTACACATGCTTGTGTGCTAGGTCACTTCAGTTGTGTCCAACTCTGTGCGACCCTATGGACTATAGTCTGCCAGGCTCCTCTGTTCATGGGATTCTCCAGGCACGAATACTGGAGTGGGTTGCCATGCCCTCCTCCAGGGGATCTTCCCCACCCAGGGATCGAACCTGCGTTTCTCATATCTTTTGCATTGGCAGGCGGTTTCTTTACCACTAGCGCCACCTGGGAAGTCCACGCATGATAGCACATATATGTCAATGCAACTTTCTCAATCCGCCCTACCCTCACCGTCCCCGACTGTGTCTGCAAGTTCTCTGCCAGGTTCATTGGTACCATTTTTATAGATTCCATATATATGCATTAATATACAATGACCCCAAATACTTTTTCATATTAAGTCTAAATAGAAATACAGGTTTTCTAGAATACTAATTTATAAATATGATAAAAAAAAAATAAAACACACGTCCCAATGATTTCAATATTGTGGCTAACATGTTGAGTTTTTAAAATACTTTTTAATGTTTCTAAAAGAGAAGAAACTCAGTTATGGAAACTTAGTTACATATATATATAAATATATATATGACAAATATCACCTCTAATTATATAAACAAAGCACAGCATCACACAATTTTGCATTAGAAGCACTAGGGAAATTTGCTGTTCTCCGATCAAACATTACACAGTTATCACACATTATGACTTTTTATCTTGTCTGAATTAGGTACAGTTTTCACCTAGAATGAAGAAGTGGATATTTTTTAGCTGAATGATTACCATTCATTGACTGTGACAGGAGTTGGTGAGTTTCTTGGACATAGAATAGCAGAGACAGCAGATGTGAGTAAAGGAAAGAGCTCAAGTAAGGAAAAGAGTCTCTGTTGGTAACCTGAAGCTTCTCACATGACATCAGGAACTTTACAGGATTAGACAGCAAACTAAAATGGACTCTTCGATCAGCACATCCAGCTACAACTGCTCACAGTCAAAATGCAATTCAGTAGTCAGGGCCGAAACTGGGAAAATGCAGGAAGTAACATCCAAATGCCAAGATTGTATTTAAGAATAAAATCTTTATTGAAAGTACTTATGATAGTGATTGATACAGGGTAGATACTTAATATATGTTGGCTCAACTTTTGGGAGATAGGAACTATCTCATAGGAGTAACATGGCCACTTGCCAGCTTGTATTTTCTTGAGCAAGTCACTTAAACCTTTTGATCTTTAATTTTTTATGTAAAATTTATACAATGAGAGCCCTTTAATGCTAAGATATCTACAATACAAAGCACTACTCTTTCTAAACACTACAGATGAGCAGTGAAGTACAATCCTCAAGCGTGATTGAAAGATATCAAGACAGGCTGTTTGTGTTTTCCTTTGAGAATTCAACTTGATAGTCATAAAGCACTGTGTTACGGGGGTTTCAAGTTGAAGAGGACACAATCTCTCCTCTTATAGAGAAACTTCTTGAGAAGAAGATCAAATTTATTAAGCATTTCTGTTATTCCAGGCCCTGGACAACATTATCTTATTTCATTACATTTTTACAACAACCCAATGCTAAAGTTATCAGCATCACAACAGTAAAGAATCCATTCAGAAAAGTTAAAATGACTATGGTTATCCCTTATGTAATCAGCTAATACAGACCACGAGCACTTCACCAGTGCATCAGTGTCTTTTTCTCAGGCACTGGTTTAAGGCAGAAAGTGATCATTACTAAGCTGCTCCTCTAGAAAAATGCTCAAGAGTCCATGATAAAGAAAGGAAGACTTCTTTCATTTTAAAGTAGCACTAGATTTGGAGTTGTAACATGAGTAGTGATGTCACAAAAGTTCCATTTCCAAACAGCTTGGTCAGAGTGACTGTAACAAGATGTTGTATATCTGCCATCACGGGCCCAGGAAGAAAACCAGATCCACTCGATGGGGACAGATAGTCTCTAGGGGAACCAGGTTGAGTGTTTCATAGACAAAAGTTTGGGACATGATGCAAAACCCTAGGTCTAGTGATTGGTCCCCCATTTCTGAGGCTAGCAGGGAAATGGTTCTAAACCACACTTAGAACCACTTAGCCAGGGAGCTCGTGCTGTTTAACATTTTATGGTGAGTCAGAACTGTACCTCCTTGCTTTTGAAAATGTTTTTGCCTCTGCTTGGAATGCACCTCCTCTTTTTGCTGTTGTTAATCCTTAGTTCAGTTCAGTTCAGTCGCTCAGTCATGTCCGACTCTTTATGACCCCATGAATCACAACACGCAAGGCCTCCCTGTCCATCACCAACTCCCGGAGTTCACTCAGACTCATGTCCATCAAGTTGGTGATGCCATCCAGCCATCTCATCCTCTGTCATCCCCTTCTCCTCCTGCCTCCAATCTCTTCTAGCATCAGGGTCTTTTCCAGTGAGTCCACTCTTCGCATGAAGTGTCCAAAGTATTGGAGTTTTAGCTATAGCATCAGTCCTTCCAATGAACACCCAGGACTGATCTCCTCCATATTGGACTGGTTGGATCTCCTTGCAGTCCAAGGGACTCTCAAGAGTCTTCTCCAACACCACAGTTCAAAAGCATCAATTCTTCAGTGCTCAGCTTTCTTCACAGTCCAACTCTCACATCCATACATGACCACTGGAAAACCATAGCCTTGAGTAGACTGACCTTTGTTGGCAAAATAACATCTCTGCTTTTGAATATGCTATCTAAGTTGATCATAACTTTTCTTCCAAGGAGTAAGCATCTTTTAATTTCATGGCTGCAATCACCATCTGCAGTGATTTTGGAGCCCAAAAAAATAAAGTCTGACACTGTTTCCACTGTTTCCCCATCTATTTCCCATGAAGTGATGGGACTGGATGCCATGATCTTCGTTTTCTGAATGTTGAGCTTTCAGCCAACTTTTTCACTCTCCTCTTTTACTTTCATCAAGAGGCTTTTTAGTTCCTCTTCACTTTCCGCCATAAGGGTGGTGTCATCTGTATATCTGAGGTTATTGATATTTCTCCTGGCAATCTTGATTCCAGCTTGTGTTTCTTCCAGCCCAGCATTTCTCATGATGTACTCTACATAGAAGTTAAATAAGCAGAGTGACAATATACAGCCTTGATGTACTCCTTTTTCTATTTGAAACCAGTCTGTTGTTCCATGTCCAGTTCTAACTGTTGCTTCCTGACCTGCATATAGATTTCTCAAGAGGCAGGTCAGGTGGTCTGGAAGTCCCATCTCTTGAAGAGTTTTCCACAGTTTATTGTGATCCATATAGTCAAAGGCTTTGGCATAGTCAATAAAGCAGAAATAGATGTTTTTCTGGAACTCTCTTGCTTTTTTGATGATCCAGTGGAGGTTGGCAATTTGATCTCTGTTTCCTCTGCCTTTTCTAAAACCAGCTTGAACATCTGGAGGTTCACGGTTCACGTATTGCTGAAGCCTGGCTTGGAGAATTTTGAGCATTACTTTACTTGTGTGTGAGATGAGTACAATTGTATGGTAGTTTGAGCATTCTTTGCCATTGCCTTTCTTTGGGATTGGAATGAAAACTGACCTTTTCTAGTCCTGTGGCCACTGCTGAGTTTTCCAAATGTGTTGGCATATTGAGTGCAGCACTTTCACAGCATCATCTCCCAGGATTTGAAATAGCTCAATTGGAATTCCATCACCTCCATAGCTTTGTTCATAGTGATGCTTTTAAGGCCCACTTGACTTAACATTACCCACCTGATATAACCATGGAGTTTTTTCCTATGTACTTCCTCACCCCAGGTCTTTCTCATCTCAATCTCCAGACTTTTTATTTATTATTGTTATTATTATTTTTTGACTCTGCTGGGTTTTTGTTGCTGTGCGGCTTTCCTCTAGTTGCTGCAAGTGAGGACTACTCTCTAGTTGTGGTGTGCAGGTTTCTCGTGGTGGCTTCTCTTGTTGCAGAGCACAGGCTCTAGGGTATTTGCACAGGCTCTAGGGTAGTTGCTTCAGCAGTTGCAGCTCCAGGGCTCTAGAGCATAGGCTCAATAACTATGGCTCATGGTCTTAGTTGCTCTTGGCATGTGGGATCTTCCTGGATCAGGGATCACACCCATGCCTCCTGCACTGGCAGGCAGATTCTTTACCACTGAGCCACCAGGAAAGCCCTCTCCAGGCTATCTAATTTTTTTTAATGATTTTAGATTTTCAGGAAAATTGCAACGACATTACAGAGGATGTCTATAGGCTTCTCACTCAGCTGTTAACTCTTAAATAACAATAGCATTATTTGTCCACACTGGTAAAATAACAAGGGTACAATAATACTACCAGCTAAATCACAGACTTTATTCAGATTTCACTGGTTTTTCCACTAATGTGCATTTCTCTTCCAGGATTCAAACCAGGATACCACACTGCACTTAGTTACTACATCTTTAAAATCGTATACTCTTGTCTCTGACTCATTTATCACTCTTTGCCTTGCATTTCAGTGATTTGTAGACACTTGTCTATCTACTAGAGCAGAACCACCTTGAAGGCAGGATTCATGGCAAGTCTGTTTCATTTTGTTACCCTGAAGTGACTTGCACTAAGCATATGCTTAGTAAATATCTATTAATTATATATAAAATGTGTAATTGAGGATATATCATTTCTTCACATTCCTGGATTTTCTTCACCCTTGTTGCCCCTTCATTTGCCAGTTCTCTCTCCACTTACCACTTCTAAATGATTGCCTGCCCAGATCTCAGACTTTGGGCCGTTTCTCTACTTTTTGTCTATGCTTAGATGACAGGTAGGCCATCTCATCCAGTCCTGAGGCATTAAATGCTCCCAATAGGCTAAGGGTTCTAAAATTGTACCTTTGGCCCAGACTACTCTCCTAGTATCTAGACCTCTATACTAAGCTGCATTGCTGACCTCTAACTTTGCATGTCTGATTGGAATCATGAAATTAACACATCCAACATGTAGCTGCCAACCTTCTCCCCATTTCACACCTACTACTCCAATGTTTAGGCTTCCTTTGCAGCTCAGCTGGTAAAGAATCTGCCCACAATGTGGGAGACCTGGGTTTAATCCCTGGGTTGGGAAGATCCCCTGGAGAAGGGAAAGACTACCCACTCCAGTATTCTGGCCTGGAGAATTCCATGAACTGTATAGCCCATGGGGTGGAAAAGAGTCCAATGTTCATGTCATCTCAGTAAACATAGCTCTGTTTACTCAAATCAAATACTTGAGAATCTCTTTTTTCCTTTCTTTTACAGCCCACATAGAGCCTCTCAGAAAGCACATCGCGTTTAATGCTTTTAATGATTTTCCCAAAAGTCACAGAGTGGCAGGAGTTGATGTTCAGTTGCTAAGTTGTGTCCAGCTCTTTGCGATCCCATGGACTACAACACACCAGGCTTCCTTGTCCTTTACTGTCTCCTGGAGTTCACTCAAATTCATGTCCACTGAGTGAGTGATGTCATCCAACCATCTCATCCTGTCATCCCCGTCTCCTCTTAGCGTCAATCTTTCCCAGCATCAGGGTCTTTTCTAATGAGTTGGCTTTTCACATCAGGTGGTGTTGGAGCTTCAGCTTCAGCATCAGTCCTTCCCATGAATATTCAGGGTTGATTCCCTTTAGAATTGACTGGTTTGATCTCCTTTCAGTCCAAGGGACACTCAAGAGTCTTCTCCAGCACCACAGTTCAAAAGCATCAACTTTTTGCCACTCAACCTTCTTTATGGTCCAATGTCATATCCATATATGACTACTGGGAAAACCATAGTTCTGTCTTTATGGACCTTTGTTGGCAAAATGATGTCTCTGCTTTTTAATACACTGTCTATGTTTGTCATAGCTTTTCTTCCAAGGAGCAAGCATCTTTTAATTTCATGGCTGCAGTCACCATCTGCAATGACTTTGGAGCCTAAGAATGGGATCAGATGCCATGATCTTAGTTTTTTGGATGTTGAGTTTTAAGCCAGCTTTTTCACTCTCCCCTTTCACCTTCATCAATAGGTTCTTTAGTTCCTCTTCACTTTCTGCCATTAAGGTGGTGTCATCTGCATATCTGAGTGGCAGGAGAATTGGACTTAAATCCAGACTTTTCCCATTTATTCCACAGCTCCCTTGAGCATGAGAAGCCACAGCAAGAAGTGAAATGTACATTTGGGTCAAGGTAGGGCCATTGGGCAGGGAGAATACTAGAGTTGGTCACAGGAGACATGTCAAGTGGAAGCACCAAGGTAGGAGGACATGAAAACCACATGGTAGTAGACACACGCAGGAGGCTTTGTTATGTTCTGGAAAAGTGCCTGTGTTTTATTCTCAGGGCAATGTGAGCCATGATATAATGAAAAATGTATAAGGAATGTATGTTACTTTATTGACATTTTGCAACTTGAGCAGAACATCTGGTTGAAATGGGGAATAGAGGGGCTGAACTAGATCGTACTGCTAACTAGGATACCTAATCATAAAAAGTCATGAGAGAGAGAACTGATGGTAGTTCCCAGAGAACTGATGATAGTTCAGTCTCCCTTTATCCAGAAGAGAAATTAATTTCAGCAGAATCTTATTTTAATTTTCGAATCATAACAAAGAACCAGACTTAAAGTTCCATTCTTTAGTGGTGATATTTACCATTGGTAATGTGGCTAACATTCACTTTCTAATTACTGGCAAATAAATATTCTATACATACTTCTTAAATGGATACATGAAAGTAGTTAGCTAACCTTACAAGAAGGAATCACACTTTATTCTACTAAGTGGTGGGAACGTACCAGGAAAGTCAAGACTAAGTGATAGACGTCTGCTCTGAACTGGTGACCACTGCAATATACTTAAACTGCTAGCATCTCTCTCTCTCTCTCTTTTTCTCTCTCCCTCTATCCCCTAGTCGCTTTCTCTATTAGTCCTTCAGTGAAACTGAGCCTTATAAAGCTGAAATGCCAACCTGTGCTTGTCACAGATTTGAATTCTGGAGACAAGAAACCTGGAAGGTAACACTCCATAGCAGACTTATTTCACTGCTGCTTTAAAAATGCTGCTTCAAACTACTCACATTTCAATATCTTCATTTTCTCTTCGGTTTGCAATTACCATTAGGATTCTATCAACAACAAAATTTTAGCCAATTATGCTACTGAGTGATGTATTTTTAAAAAACAATTACAGATGGCAATCTACTTGGCAAATCTCTTCAGTAGAAATAAAATAATTCGTTAAGTTGGTTTGCTGGTCAGACAAAAAATTAAGGCAAAGGAGTTTGGGGTTTGTTTCATATTTAGCATGGGTCAGTTGTGAATAAGAAAACAGGGAGCAGACACTGCAGGACTTTCCATTTTGTGAAGGATGCCAAGTAGAGTCAACTTATTTTCAGAATAACTTCAAAAACATCCTTCTAGTTTTCAGCAAATATGACTTTGCTGAAAAGATTTTGGCTTTTAATTGGGGTCTTTCATCAAATATCTTTGCTTTTTTCCTGTTTCATTTTAGAGAGTATGGTCTTTTTATAAAAATATGATAAAAATCTCAGTTTCTACCAGAGATCAGCATATACACAGCCACTTGATTCTATAAAGGATCTGACTCAGCAGGAAGAACAAAAATACAACACAGTTGTCATCTGGAAGGCCCTCTGAAAACACACATCATCCACAACTCTACAAGTTTTCTTCTAGAAGCTCATTGTTACTTTCGATCCAAAATTGTTCTTCAAAAGATTCATAAAGGGAAAACGAACAAAACAAACTGAACGAAGGAGCAGCATGTCATAGGCTTGGAACATCGGATCGTGTAGGAGCGTTTTTAAATAGCATCTTGGTGGAAGTCGTGTTTGTGTGCATACGTGTGCCTGTGAGTATGCACATACTCCAGTTTCGTGTGTTTATTAATTCACAGTCATAAATTAGAGTGGACCTCCAGAGGAATACTAGTCATCATTTACCCAAATAGGGCTGAAAAGAACTATCCTTGAGGTAACATAATTTGGTATTGTTATAACAAATCAGTTACTGACACAGATTGGGACATTTAAAATTGTAGTACTAATTTTCTGGAACTAAACAAACTTTAAAATTACTTATGTACCAAGCGACACCTTGAATTTAAGAATTTCAGCAAGCACTGGTAATTTAATCAACGCTCCTTGATCAATGAGCTCCATATTCTCTACGCTGGGACATTGATGTGACAATGAATGCTTCCCACCTCTTGTTCTAAGTCACGTGAGGGCTCCATTTCAGGTGGGCTCCATTCCAGTAATAGTGCAAGATTTTAAATGAACACCAAAAGCATTATTTGTTTTTAAAAAGTCAAAGTGAAGTTTGTGGAGGAAAAATCAGGCAGCATTTAATGGATGGAACAGACAGTGGAAACATCTGACAGAACAGTAGGAAACTTTGTACTGTTTTGAATGCCTCACTACTCCTCACACCATCTGTCATGCATTTGTCATGAAATAAACAATTTTCAGAAATGTTTTGTCCAGGAAAGAGACATTTTACATTTTATGGATTGATTTATTCCACGTGGACTTAATGTAGGGGCGTGTAAGAAGATCACATGTGAAGGAGGTACTTTTTTGCTAATAGCTACTAGCTCTTTTAGTTATGGAGAGTGCGAGGTGTGGATACAGATTAGAATAGATAGATCAAATAGGAAATGTGGGGGGTGGCCTGAAGAGAGAGGCAGGGCTGCCAAGAGCAAACGCTGAATTTCCTGCCGTTTCTATTTCCCCAAATCAGAGTTTCTGAGAAAGGTCTGGCTGGAAGAAAGAACTGGGGGGAAGGGAGAGGAAAAATGACTCTTCTCCAGGAGTTGGGGGGGGGGAGGACTTAATGTAGGGGCGTGTAAGAAGATCACATGTGAAGGAGGTACTTTTTTGCTAATAGCTACTAGCTCTTTTAGTTATGGAGAGTGCGAGGTGTGGATACAGATTAGAATAGATAGATCAAATAGGAAATGTGGGGGGTGGCCTGAAGAGAGAGGCAGGGCTGCCAAGAGCAAACGCTGAATTTCCTGCCGTTTCTATTTCCCCAAATCAGAGTTTCTGAGAAAGGTCTGGCTGGAAGAAAGAACTGGGGGGAAGGGAGAGGAAAAATGACTCTTCTCCAGGAGTTGGGGGGGGGGGCGGTCTCTCCTTTATAAAATTCTTGAACTGTTGCCACAATCTAGCCATCTTTTTCTACCAGAGGAAACATGACAGTCTCTTCGTTATTTACAATTTTCATACTATGTCTCAGTTGATTACAAAGTCTCTTCCCGCCTCTCCATATGTGAAAATTACATTTTATTAAATAGCTCCTATTTCCTTAATAGTTCAGGAGCATTTTCCACAACAGTTCAATGACGGTGACCCTTGGCTCGACTTTGACCATGACTTATTAGAATATTTTTAATGTCATCTCCCTGGGGTTTTTTTCTACTTAAGAATTTTCAGCTTCAACTTTGTTTCTTCTATTCTACAAATGCCATTTTTTCTGTATTGAGGAGACACGTGTTGTGATAGGAGACTCTGAACACAGTCTCAGCTTCGGTGGAGCTGTATGTTCTTGGACAAGTTATTTAACCTCCTGCTTTTTGGATCCTGAAAGGGCCATGGTGACTCCTCAGGACTGTGGTGAAGGTTGAATGAGATAATGTATTTAGAGCATCTGGTTCATATCAGGAAATAAATGTTTATTCCCTCCCCACACTTATTCCTTCCCTCTCGTTAACCGTTATTCCCACTACTGTACAGATACAGATTCTCCTCCTCCTCTGTGTTCATGGCACCACTTTCGGCTTTCTCAGGGATGAATGGCAAGACAGAGGCACTGTGGGCTGAAGCTGTGCTTTCTCCCCATCTATTATGCTGTGTCAAAAACAATCTTAAGGCTCCACAATTCATACTTCAAAGAGCAATAAAAAGTAGCGGGAGTTCTAAAATGACCAGAACAGTTCTGGCTTTTACTCATGCTTTTCAAATTTCTCTCTCACCTCCATCCTTCTGAGCTCCAGACAAATTTTATTGGTTTTTTTTTCTCCCACCCTCTATCTCTCTTGGTAATTGATCATTGTTTTGCTTTCTGTTAACATTTACCCCTCCTTGTGCAGTATCATTTAACTGGGTATCCACTTGAGATGAACAGTGATTTCTTCTGGTTAAATCCAGTGGCCTTGCATCTCTGATTTAGTTGCCCTGTACTGGCCTTAACACTAATGACTGGCCTTAATGCTAATAATTCATCTTGCTATTTCATCTGTTCTTCTGTAGTAGCACTGATTTCCTCACATTTCTCACATAGTTCCTCATTTTCACACGTGGTATAGCTTCAAATAATAGTACCTCCTTATCTAAAATATTGTTATAACCACTTTTTCTTTTCCCCTTTTCCAGGCACTAAAAAGAACTGAAAGTCTGCCTATTTTCCATTTTATTTGCCATGATGATTGTTAGGGATCTCCAGAGAAACAGTGCCAACAGGATAGATAGATAGACAGACAGATAAAAGAGATTTATTATAGGATTTGTCTTACGTGATTATGGAGGCTGACGAGGCTCCCAATCCGCTGTCTGCAGGCAGAGGTACCAGGAAAGTTGGGGGTGTGATCAATCTGAGTCTGAAAGTCTGAGAAGCAGGGAGGCTGCTGCTATAAATCCTGAAGTCTGAAGGCCCGAGAACCAGGAGCTCCAATGTCTACAGGCAGGAAAAAATGGGTGTCCCAGTTCAAGAAATTCAAAGAATTCACCCTTCTTTGCCTTTTTGCTCCATTCACACTCTCGACGAATTGAATGCTAAAGCTGAAACTCCAGTACTTTGGGCACCTCATGCGAAGAGTTGACTCATTGGAAAAGACTCTGATGCTGGGAGGGATTGGAGGCAGGAGGGGAAGGGGATGACCGAGGATGAGATGGCTGGATGGCATCACAGACTCGATGGACGTGAGTCTGAGCGAACTCCAGGAGATGGTGATGGATAGGGAGGCCTGGCGTGCTGCGATTCTTGGGGTTGCAAAGAGTCGGACACGATTGAGCAACTGAACTGAACTGAACGCTGGTGAGGATGCATCTCTATTCAGTATTCTAAATCCATGTTAGTCCCTACCAGAGACACTTCACAGACCTACCCAGGAATGTGTTGGTTATTATCCTGAAGGCTTATAAGCCCTGTGGAAGTGGGGACAGTGAGATACTTGAATTTTTGTCAATGTCTCTATTCTTCAGTTGAAAGCATTTAATTGTGAACCCACCCTACTTCACAGGAGAGATCTTCTCTTCCAGGTTTTTGGCTGCAATTGAAAAAGCTTAGGATCTTTTAGACTCTGTCATGTCTTCTTTTTGTGATACCTATTTTGTGATACTACCTTTATGATTCCAAAGCAAAAGTCATGAATAATGTAAGCGACATACACAAAGTTTCAAAAAAAATCAATAAAATGCACAAACCAATACAGGAGAGAGATAAGAGAAAAATAATTTATAATAGATTAGCATGAACTTCATTATGTAAATGATTAAGACTGAGCATTCTAAAAGATACAATAGTGTAGTCACATGATTGTACCTATGTACCAAACCAACTTGTGACAAACACAGAGGCAGATGATTAGAGGTATGTTTATTTGGAGACTCAAAGAGCATACAAAAGCAGTGCTACTGTCCGAATGTGATCTTCAGAAATAGTGATAAAGTCCAAACAATACAAAATACAATCCTTCCCTTGAAAAATAATAGTGTTGTTATATAAAATGGAATTAGTTTCTAGACTCAGATAATATTACACAGGGTTTTAACTTATATGAATACTTTGTGGGACAATGATAAGTTATGTATGATGCTATTAATAGATTTTATTGTCTGGATTGTCTCATGTATTCCAGGACACCTAGTATTCCTGGACCCTGCCTACAGATCTAGTGAAAACCAGTAGCATCTCCACTGTGGGGACAACCCAAAATTGTTCTTCTCCCTCATTTATGAAATGCCACCAAGAAGATGAGAGTGTTCCCATTGATAATCACTGCTTTTAAGTTATCCATCTGCCAGTGAATGTGATCACAGAGAAAGGAGGAGTGTGTCAACATTCATGGGGGTATGGATTGCTGTTTATTAACACCTACTAGGGCTTCCCAGGTGGCACTAGTGGTAAAGAATCCTCTTGCCAATGCAGGAGACCTGGGTTCAATCCCTGAGTTGGGATAAAGAAGGCTGAGCACCAAAGAATTGATGCTTTCATACTGTGTTGCTAGAGAAGACTCTTGAGAGTTCCTTGGACTGCAAGGAGATAGAAACAGTCAATCCTAAAGGAAATCAACCTTGAATATTCATTGGAAGGATTGATGCTGAAGCTGATGCTCTAATACTTTGGCCACCTGATTCGAAGAGCTGACTCACTGGAAAAGAATCTGATGCTGGGAAAGATTGAGGGCAAGAGGAGAAGAGGGCAACAGAGGATGAGATGGTTGGATGGCATCACCGACTCAATGGACATCAGTGTGAGCAAACTCCAGGAGATAGTGAAGGACAGGGAAGCCTGATGTGCTGCAGTTCATGATGTTGCAAAGAGTCGGACATGACTTGGTGACGGAAAAACAGTGAACAGCAACAGCACATCTACTATGTTGCAATGTCTATGAAAGTATCTCACATGTTTTTAAACTTTATCTTGAAAATCCATCTTTGAGGTAGGCACCCTCAGTTCAGTTCAGTTCAGTTGCTCAGTGGTGTCCGACCCTTTGCGACCCCATGAATCGCAGCACGCCAGGCCTCCCTGTCCATCACCAACTCCCGGAGTTCACTCAGACTCACGTCCATCAAGTCCGTGATGCCATCCAGCCATCTCATCCTCTGTCGTCCCCCTCTCCTCCTGCCCCCAATCCCTCCCAGCATCAGGGTCTTTCCAATGAGTCAGTTTTTCACATGAGGTGGCCAAAGTATTGGAGTTTCAGCTTTAGCATCAGTCCTTCCAATGAACACCCAGGACTGATCTCCTTTAGGATGGACTGGACTGTAAAGAGGTTAAATAACTTACTCAAAGTCACACAGCTAAGAAGCAGTGATCTAAACGGAGCTTGCTTTCAATGCTGGTAGCATTCTTGGCTCTCTGGTTGTGCAGAAAACTAAGAAATGGTCAAATCACACACACAGCGGGAGAGGCCCCTTCATGGAAATTTCAACGGGGTTCCCAGCTGAGCCATGCCAGATGCATGAAAGCCCAGGCCAGGAAGAGAATGTCAATCAAGCTATGCACAAGCTCCAGCTGAGTAAGGTCCTGTCCACCGCTGTGCAGCAGAGTCTAAACCTTGGCCCAAGACCCAGCCCTGGAACAATGCTGCTCTCTGTGAGATTTTCCTTTTTTTCTTTCAAAAAAAAAAAGATTAAATTACATTGTTTCCTTCTTATAATAGAAATAATAGATGCTTATTGTAAAACGTTTCTACAATGCAGAAATCTATAAAACAGGAAGTGAAAATTCTATAATTTCATCCCTCAGAGATAATTGCTACCCAAATGGTATACATCCTTTAGAATTTTTTGTCTGGAGTGTATAAAAACAGTAATTTTAAATGAGATCACACCATACATAATATTTTATTAACTTACTATTTTTATTTAACAATATAGTGTGGTCCTTATCAATATGCAGGAAACAATCTCTTATTTTTAGTGGTTACATAATATAGACTTGTTTACTCTTTCTTGAACTAGGTCCATAAGGAATCTTTGCTGAGGGAAAATAGACCACAAAAAAGTAACTTTTAAAACTTTTCTGCTGTCACAAACAATGCTATAATGGGCATCACTGAGCATATATAACTTTGCACAAGGGTATAACTACTCCCACAGGATAAATTCCTAGAAATTGAATTATCAAATTGCCCTCTAGAAGGCTCTACCAATTTACAATTATACTAGTGGTACATGAAAATCTCAATTCTCTACACCATGGCAAACTCTAGTTGTTAACAATTGTTTTTTTCTACTGGTTTTGGGAAATAGTGTGTGTTCCTTATTTTAAAAATACAGTTAAGTATATGAAAAGCTAATAACCCTTGAAATCACACCCTTCAAGAAATTCTACTGAAATACTGAGTTGGCCAAAAATTTTGTTCATTTGTTGCATAAGATCTCATGGGAAAACCAGAATGAACTTGTGCCAATGAAATATTTCACTACACATCTGTAGTGTGTTGATGGGTGCTCCCACAAAGGTAGGTTCCCCAGGACCTTGTGAATGTAACTTATTAATATATGGAGAAAGATATCAATAGAAGTACTTGTATTAGTCAGAGTTCCTCAGAGAAACAGAACTAGTGGGATATACAGGGAGACAGATAAGAGGAGACTTACAGGAACTGGCTCATGCAAGTGTGGAGTCCAAGGAGTCCCAGAGTCTGGAACACCAAGCTGGTGGCATAATTCAGTCACAGTCTGTCGGCCTGAGAATCAAGAGAGTTGATGGTGTAACTCCTACTCCAAGGCCCACAGCCTCAGAATTACTTGGTCTGAAAGCTGGAAAACCAGGAGCTCCGCGTTGTAGCAAGAGATGTGAATGCCCCATCAACCCCTCTCTCTCTTTCTTTCAATCAGGTTCTTCTAATGCACATTTTCTCAATCTTCATAAGAACCACACAGGGTAATTGTCACACTTGCTCTGCCTTTTTGTTCTATGTGAGCCCTCAGTGGACTGGATTGGACTGAACTATATTGGTTGATGCCCATCCACATTGGGGAGGCAACTCTTCTTTCTCAGTCTACTGATTCTTTTTCAGAAACACTCCCACAGACATATCCAGAAGGATTGTTTACCAACTATCTGGGCATCCCTTTAGCCCAGTCAAGTTGACACAAAATATTAACCATCACAGTACCTTGTTCCTTTTCGTGGTTGTATCAGTCCTTCATTCCCTTTTATTGTTGAATAATACTTCATTGCATGAATACACCACTTTTGTTTACCCATGCATCTATACTCAGATTATTTCCATTTGGGGGCTTTATGGATAATACTGCTATAAACACACATGTACTAGTTATTGTATAGACATATGTTTTCGATTCATTTGGCTATATGAGTAAGCGTGGAATTGCTGAGTCATATAGTTATCCTATGTTTAAGTTTTTTGAGGAGCTGCCAAACTGTTTTCCACAGCAGCTGTACCATTTTACCTTCCCGCTGAAATTTATGAAGATTCCAATTTCTCCATATCCTCACTAACACTTTTTAAAAACAAATTTATCTTTTAAATTATGAAAGGATGATAACACATTTATAGGAGACTTGGAAAATACAGAACAAAGTTACACGTCATTCCACTATATATTACAGTACTTTTTTAAGTAGATAAACCTAGATTTTTAGTTGTAGTTTCAATATCAAACTCAGAAATTAATAGAATGAAAACACAGAAAAGTAGAAGGATATAGTAGACCTGATAAGCACTGTGAATCAATTCAACATAATTAAGATTGAATTATAGTTTGCCTAGTGGGTATGAAGTGGCATCTCATTGTGGCTTTGGCTTCTATTTCCTTAATAAATGATGTTTTGAGCACATAATCACTTATAATGCTTCAGAATAGTCCATTGTATGTATATACCCTGGTTTATTCCATACTTTATTCAAGCAGATTCCTACTGAGAGGCATGCAGAATTTTCCAAAATCTTTTCAGTATTATAAGTAATTTTACAGTATATCTATTCACTTTGCCCAGTAAATAAAGTTCTTTACTGTAAAGTCCTAGGATTAAGATTGCTCATCAAAAAAGTGCTCATTTTTTATTTTAATATGTATTAACAAATGGCTCTTCTGAATAGTTTATGCTTATTTTCCAGAGGTGCCTCTTTTTCCACATGCTGGTTAACCATGTCGCAACTAAGCCACTGAAACTTGGTGCACAAGAAATGTCATATTCCCTTATTTACTTAAAAAAATTTTAAATTAGATTTGGTGGTCTATCCTCTTGACGTGAGAAAAGGGATTAAATTACAACCTTAACTGTGGATCTCCTCCAAGCCTCTCTTCCACGGAAGCCACAAGGTCTTGCAAAACCTGGGGATTCTTAAAACTACTCCAGTGCAGCAGAGAGCTCCCTGAAGCCTTCTGTCCATGAGATAACAATAGGCATGCTTATCCTCCAAGGCTCATGTCCCCTGGCATCTGATGACTCTGCTGTTTCCATGCCATACTTGGGGATCTTAAAAAGCTGTAAACCTGGAGCTGGTCCCCAGACTCCCAGGCTGCTGCCCCTGGGAATGGCATAAGTCCTGCTGCCCTCAGAACCTTTGAATCTCAACTTTCTTTACCTCTGTAAGTCACCCTCTGTCTTCCTCTGTCTCTGTCTTTCTTTCCACCTTCTCCCCACCTATCTATGAAACCAGACAATTTGGTCAATGAGTTCACTTGCATACAAATGATAGGCAAAGCCAGGCAGATTTTGTCTGCCAAAGCTGGAAAAATCCATGAGGTGAGAAAACAGAAAGGCTAGAGGTAGAACATGCTTACAGGAAGAACAAACACAGATCCTCTGTATTCTACTTCACTGTGTCTTTTTCTTCTGTTAATCTTATATACAAAGTTTGTTATTCTTTTCTTGGCTCATTTTTCTCTTGTCTTCCACATTGATTAGAAATCTTTTTAATCTTTGTGAACCTAATAGGTATTAGATTATATTTTACTTTGTTTGAATTTCTGTGTATTTTATTAGTGACATTGGTCACCTTCTCCCATGTTTTTCTTCATTTATAAGTCTATTCTGTGAATCACTTTTTCATTTTCTTTGTTTATTTCCTAATGGATTATTTTTTTCTTATTGATGTGCAAGCATTCCTTTTTTCTGAATCGGAGTAAGTTGATTTACAATGCTATGTTAGTTTCAGATGTTCAGTTCAGTTCAGTCGCTCAGTCGTGTCCGACTCTTTGCAACCCCATGAATCGCAGCACGCCAGGCCTCCCTGTCCATCACCAACTCCCGGAGTTCACTCAGACTCATGTCCATTGAGTCAGTGATGCCATCCAGCCATCTCATCCTCTGTTGTCCCCTTCTCCTCCTGCCCCCAAACCTCCCAGCATCAGAGTCTTTTCCAATGAGTCAACTCTTCATGTGAGGTGGCCAAAGTACTGGAGTTTCAGCTTTAGCATTATTCCTTCCAAAGAAATCCCAGGGCTGATCTCCTTCAGAATAGATTGGTTGGATCTCTTTGCAGTCCAAGGGACTCTCCCAACACCATAGTTCAAAAGCATTGATTCTTTGGTGCTCAGCCTTCTTCACAGAATAACTTTCACATCCATACATGACCACAGGACAAACCATAGCCTTGACTAGATGGACCTTTGTCGGCAAAGTAATGTCTCTGCTTTTGAATATGCTGTCTAGGTTGGTCATAACTTTCCTTCCAAGGAGTAAGCATCTTTTAATTTCATGGCTGCAGTCACTGTCTGCAGTGATTTTGGAGCCCCCAAAAATAAAGTCTGACACTGTTTCCACTGTTTCCCCATCTATTTGCCATGAAGTGATGGGACCGGATTCCATGATCTTTGTTTTCTGAATGTTGAGCTTTAAGCCAACTTTTTTACTCTCCTCTTTCACTTTCATCAAGAGGCTTTTTAGTTCCTCTTCACTTTCTGCCATAAGGGTGTTGTCATCTGCATGTCTGAGGTGATTGATATTTCTCCCGGCAATCTTGATTCCAGCTTGTGTTTCTTCCAGTCCAGCATTTCTCATGATGTACTCTGCACAGAAGTTAAATAAGCAGAGTGACAATATACAGCCTTGACATACTCCTTTTCCTATTTGAATCCAGTCTGTTGTTCCATGTTAAGTTCTAACTGTTGCTTCCTGACCTGCATACAGATTTCTTAAGAGGCAGGTCAGGTAGTCTGGGATTCCCATCTCTTTCAGAATTTTCCACAGTTTATTGTGATCCACACAGTCAAAGGCTTTGGCATAGTCAATAAAGCAGAAATAGATGTTTTTCTGGAACTCTCTTGCTTTTTCCATGATCCAGCAGATGTTGGCAATTTGATCTCTGGTTCCTCTGCCTTTTCTAAAACCAGCTTGAACATCAGGGAGTTCATGGTTCACGTATTGCTGAAGCCTGGCTTGGAGAATTTTGAGCATTACTTTACTAGCATGTGAGATGAGTGCAATTTTGCAGTAGTTTGAGCATTCTTTGGCAGTTTCAGATGTACAGCAAAGTAAATCAATTTTGTATCTACACATATCCACTCTTTTTGTTAGATCTTTTCCCATGGGCTCCCGTGGTGACTCCAATTGTAAAGAATCTGCCTGCAATGCAGGAGACCTGGGTTGAATCCCTGGGTTGGGAAGATCCCCTAGAGAAGGGAATGGCTACCCATTCCAGTATTCTCCAGCCTAGAGAATTCCATGGACAGAGGAGCCTGGCAGGCTACAGTCCATGGGGTCACAAAGAGTCAGACACAACTGAGCGACTTTCACTTTCCCATGTGTGGGCACTCTTTATAACAAAACTATTCAACCTTCAAATGTATCACAAGTATTTCCTTAGTGTGTTATTTTATTGGCCAAGTTTTCCATGATATTTAAGTTTCTAATTTTATATAATCAACTGTCAATAATTTCCCTTTCGGTTTTTGTATTTTTTTCTGAGGGTCACAATAGGCTTTTCTGCACCGTGAAAGATTTTTGTTTTGGTACTATATCTTGTTTTGTTGCTCTCATATTTTATTCTTTATATTCTTTATTTGCATATTTAAACCATCTGGATTGTGTGTGTGTTGTATGAAGAAAGAATATAGTTTTTTTCCTATTTTGACTAACAAATTTTTTCAAACGATTAATCTGTCAGTTATTCATTGATTTGAATTGCTTCCTTTTCTTCATTATATTTTCTGAGTATTATTTCTTATGTATATAGTTAATTCTACATATTTTCCTTATTTCTAACTGTCTGATTGAATTCTAATGTTAAACTATCAGTTATTTCTTTGAGTTTTCTATATAAGAATACTAAAATCATCAAAGAGAGATTTAATATTTTTAGTTCTCATGTAAACACCAATGAATTTATACAGTTTTCTTCACAGGATTTTTAGGTATTTCTTGCTAAATTTAGTTCTTATTTCTGTTGGGAAAAGACTATATAGGTGAACGTGGGTCTGTGTGTCTTATTGCATAAGTAAGACATCTTGAACAATATTTAATAGAACTTCTTTCTTTAAAATTTTTTTTGCTGCTAGTGAATGCCCAGGTGGCATAGTGGTAAAGAATTCATCTGCCAGTGAGGAGACATGGATTCAATCCCTGGGTTGGGAATAACCCCTGGAGGAGGAAATGGCAACCCTCTTCAGTATTCTTTCCTGGAAAATCCTACAGACAGAGGAGCCTAGTGGGCTACAGTCTATGGGATCGTAAAAGAGTGGACACAACTGAGTGACACGCATGCTAGTGAATGCATATCTAAAATATTTGAGAGAATTGTCAAGTTCCCTCTTAAAATTTTTTTCAATTTATATTCCCACTCAAGTATCTAAGAGTGTCTACTTTCTATATCCATACTGGAAAAGAGTCATAATGTGTCATAATTCATCTGGGCATGAAATGAACACGGTCCTTGAAGCAGTAAATTAGATCCATCCCAGCAATCGTTTGTCATGTTTCTCTCCTGTCTTGCTTTCCCAGTAGACCAACTGTGGGCTCAAATTCTTTGCTTTGCTGCTGGCACTTTCTCCACCCAGCTCACAGCCTCCTATCTTGCCTCTATCTTGGCTCTAACTGAGCTGTTCCTCCCTCTTGTTTGGTTTGCTAACTCATCCTTACATTTAGGAGATGGAGTTGGCCTGGTAAGTCAGATACTGGCCAAGTGGAGCAGAATGTGTCAAGGACTGGGTTTCCCGGGGACTGGAGCTGGAACCAAGTCAAAGTCCAGAGGTTGAAAAGCAGAAGTTACTCTGTACAAGCAAAATGAGGACCAAATGCAAACACTGGACTTGAGCTTTAAAACCCAGACACAGTCGGATCACTGCTGAGCTTATCAGCCTCTCTCTGACTTGGACCTAGGAAGAAATCTTTGTGCTGATTTCAAAGCTTAAATGAAAATGAAAATGAGTGCCAAGTGAAGGTGTTACTATAATCATATATTAATATATAGTGAAAATTCATTTTTTTCCTGAGTGAATGTGCAGAAGTAGTATTCTAAGGCTGGTATCATGACTTTGTTTTACAAAGTCTTCAGGGACCTAGACTATTTGCAGCTTTCCACTTGACCATGCCTTTTCCTCAAGAACCAAAATGGAACTTTAGTTACAAATCCATGTTCCAAAAGTAGACTGAAAAAAGAGAAGAAGAAGGGTCAAATAGGGCATCTTTATGTTGGCCTAAGGTGCTGGCCAGGTTACTATCTTCTGTTCATCAAGACAGCTGCCCCTGATATAGAGAACGGAATGGAGGGATAGACTGAGAGTTTGAGGTTAGCAGATAAAAACTACTGTATATAGAAAACAGAAGAAATTAATACAACATTGTAAATCAACTATACTTCAATTAAAAAAGAAAATAGATCACCTGCCCCCAGTGGAAGCTTCTTGAATGCTGGCCGAGGACACTCTCATTAGATCCATTTTTATTTGGTCAGAACGCAGTCACTTAACCACAGCAAGTTGCAAGGGAGACTGAAAATGTAGACTTTATTCTGGGTGACTATATGCCAAGTTAGGAGTTCTATTACTGTGGAAGAGGAGAGAACGGATGTTGATGAGGCATTAGCAATTGTTGCCACAGGAGTCTACTACATTAGGGAATGAATTAGGCCTCATGGCTTAACGGAGAAAGACAAACATGTAAATGAACAAATGTAATAAATTCTTATATTACAGCTGTAATTGGGTGAAGAACACAAGAGGAAGCTGGGGTACAAAGGAAAAGTTGATCAATTCTACTGGGAAGGGAGATGATGGGGAGGTTTTATAGAAGATGCTTTAACCAAGTCTTTGAAGTTGAGTATGTTTTTGCCAGGTGCTCTATAAGCTAGGATATTTGAAACTGTAGGAGCAGCTTAAGCATAGAACAGAAAATTATGGGGTGCCTTCAAATATATGGAAGTGTTTCCATCCAGCTGATAAGTACAAGATAAGTGGGTAGTACAGGTAAACATTTGTCTGGAGAAGTATGCAGGTCCAGAAAATAAAGAGCCATGTATACCCTACTTAAGAGTTTGGACTTTAATGTCTAATTAATAGGGAGAATATTTGAGTTATAGAAGTATGAAATCAGATCTAGTAATTATTTTGAAAAATAATTGGAAAGGAGTATGACTGGATGAAAGCTGTTGGAGAATGTGTTGAGGAAGACTTGTAGGTTCTTAGTATGGATGTCTAGATGACTGAGGCATCACTTTCAGATTGTTCAAAGAAACAGAAACAGTCGGATGGTGGGGTGCTGGCTAGTCTGGAGTCGATAGGGAAGACTGGCAGGCTAGACACTCTCAAGCAGAAGCTGAACTGATGCTGCTGTCTTCAGGCCTAATATCTTCTCCAGGAAAGCCTCAATTTTGCTTTGCAACTGACTGGATGAGATCTACTCAGATTATAAAGATATTCTCCTTAAAGTCAACTGATTGTAGATGTTAACCACATTTACAGAATACTTTCTCAGCAAGCCCTAGATTAGTGTTTATTTGATAACTGGGTACCCCATGGACAGAGGAGCCTGGTGGGCTGCAGTCCATGGGGTCGCTAGGAGTCCGACACGACTGAGCGACTTCACTTTCACTTTTCACTTGCATGCATTGGAGAAGGAAATGGCAACCCACTCCAGTGTTCTTGCCTGGAGAATCCCAGGGATGGGGGAGCCCGGTAGGCTGCCATCTGTGGGGTCGCACAGAGTCGGACACGACTGAAGCGACTTAGCAGCAGCACAGCCTAGGCAAATTGACATTTAAAACATTACAGGGACTTCCCTTGTGGTTCAGTGGCTAAGGTTCTGTGCTCCCAGTTCAGGTGGCCCGGATTCTGTCCCTGGTCAGGAAACTGTATACTATATGCCTCAATTAAGGGTTTGCATATGGCAACTCAAGGTCTCGCATGCTGCAACTAAGACCCAGCATGGCCAAATACATACATATGTTTTTAAATACCTGACCACTATGGATGGTGATATTATTAATTATATAGAGATTATAGGAGAAGCAAATTTGGTGGCTAATGAGAAAAAAACCTGTTTGGTTTTGGACACGCTGAGACTCAGGAACCTACAGTCCCTCTAGTGGGAATGGAGATACTGTAGGGCTTTTGAAAATATGTTCTGGATTAGAACTTTAGAGTGAGGTAGTTCAGACCACAAGTGTGGGTAACGTCGACATTCTAGGAATCAGAAAACTAAAATGGACTGGAATGGGTGAATTTAACTCAGATGACTATTATATCTACTACTGCGGGCAGGAATCCCTCAGAAGAAATGGAGTAGCCATCATGGTCAACAAAAGAGTCCGAAATGCAGTACTTGGATGCAATCTCAAAAACGACAGAATGATCTCTGTTCGTCTCCAAGGCAAACCATTCAATATCACAATTATCCAAATCTATGCCCCAACCAGTAATGCTGAAGAAGCTGAAGTTGAACGGTTTTATGAAGACCTACAAGACCTTTTAGAACTAATACCCAAAAAAGATGTCCTTTTCATTATAGGGGACTGGAATGCAAAAGTAGGAAGTCAAGAAACACCTGGAGTAACAGGCAAATTTGGCCTTGGAATGCGGAATGAAGCAGGCCAAAGACTAATAGAGTTTTGCCAAGAAAATGCACTGGTCATAGCAAACACCCTCTTCCAACAACACAAGAGAAGACTCTACACATGGACATCACCAGATGGTCAACACCGAAATCAGATTGATTATATTCTTTGCAGCCAAAGATGGAGAAGCTCTATACAGTCAACAAAGACAAGACCGGGAGCTGACTGTGGCTCAGATCATGAACTCCTGATTGCCAAATTCAGACTTAAATTGAAGAAAGTGGGCAACACCACTAGACCATTCAGGTATGACCTAAATCAAATCCCTTATGATTATACAGTGGAAGTGAGAAATAGATTTAAGGGTCTAGATCTGATAGATAGAGTGCCTGATGAACTATGGAATGAGGTTCGTGACATTGTACAGGAGACAGGGATCAAGACCATCCCCATGGAAAAGAAATGCAAAAAGGCAAAATGGCTGTCTGGGGAGGCCTTACAAATAGCTGTGAAAAGAAGAGAAGCAAAAAGCAAAGGAGAAAAGGAAAGATATAAGCATCTGAATGCAGAGTTCCAAAGAATAGCAAGAAGAGATAAGAAAGCCTTCTTCAGCAATCAATGCAAAGAAATAGAGGAAAAGAACAGAATGGGAAAGACTAGAGATCTCTTCAAGAAAATTAGAGATACCAAGAGAACATTTCATGCAAGGATGGGCTCGATAAAGGACAGAAATGGTCTGGACCTAACAGAAGCAGAAGATATTAAGAAGAGGTGGCAAGAATACACGGAAGAACTGTACAAAAAAGATCTTCATGACCCAGATAATCATGATGATGTGATGACTAATCTAGAGCCAGACATCTTGGAATGTGAAGTCAAGTGGGCCTTAGAAAGCATCACTATGAACAAAGCTAGTGGAGGTGATGGAATTCCAGTTGAGCTGTTTCAAATCCTGAAAGATGATGCTGTGAAAGTGCTGCACTCAATTTGCCAGCAAATCTGGAAAACTCAGCAGCGGTCACAGGACTGGAAAAGGTCAGTTTTCATTCCAATTCCAAAGAAAGGCAATGCCAAAGAATGCTCAACCTCTATTTAGTTCCAACTAATTAGCTATACAGAAGTGTTGGTCTAGTGTTGTCAAATCTTTCTATGTTTTAAAAAAACATGGAAAATCCAAATGAATAAGTGAAAAGTTCTACTTTTAAATACTGTTTCTTAAATTTGCCTGAAATACTGTTGAGCCCAAATTGAATATATCTGTGGACTGTATCCAGTTTGTAGGCTCCTACTTTGAGAACTCTGAAGAAGAGTGAAGAAGAGTTTTACCAGTGGATAAAACTCTGGGAGCTCCAATACTTAAGGGTCAATATGAGAAGGTGTCAATTGCATGATGTAAGGTGTAAAATGAGGTTATAAAATATGACCATTGAAAGTCAGTTGGTGAATTAGCCTGTGAATTATTGTAATAGTAGAGTGGAAGTAAAAGTTGGATTATACGTGTTGAAGAACATTGAGACTATTTTTCAAGACCAGCCTCATAAATTTTTTTTTTTTTTCCACAGAAGCAAGTTAGTAACTCCTACCTCACTTTTAGCTTTTGAGAACACAGTGTACATTTCTTGCTCCCTTCATGGGTCTGTGCTCAAACTGAGGGAATATGTGGTTCTGTGGTCCTCAAACACTTTGATCTTCCTGCTTCTTAGAGTTCAGGAGGTGCAAACAAAAAATATCAAATGAACAATAAGCATAATTTATTCCTACCAATCAATTATATGTAAGCTTATGCAAAGCAATCATAAAAAGCATGCATTGCAACAATTTATGAACACTGCCCCAGACAGAATCACTGCAACTTCACATATTCAGCAAAAGAATACAATTTACACAAAACACTCATTCTTCCTAAGACTCTCTAAGACCGTAAGAGAGGAAGTTCATCAAAGGCCAAGAAAGCTGAAGTTTGTAGCATCTATACTTGTCAATTGACAAATGAGTAATTAATCACCAGTCACACCTGTGTTTTTCTATGTTCTAAAACCAGAAAGATGAAAAAGTATCCAATGCAATTGAAATTGTTTCTGCCCATGAATGGGGAACAAGTGCTGCTTTGTGTGTGTGTTTGTGTGTGTGTATACACATGAATGAAAAACTTCATTTCCTCATGAGTTTACGCCAATCAGCAGGACTCTCCAAGCTGTTTTCAGTCTCCATGAACAAAGCTACATTCTCAGCGTCAAGCTTAGATGGCAGTCAGAAGTAACTCTTCTCTGGAAATAAATGCAGAGTCTCTAGGGACTCACCCAAGCCAAAGCACGGGGGAAGCATCCCACATGAGTAGAAAGCTAAAGGAATGAAGAAAAGTCTATTGCCCATAGATGTCTCAACCCTGTAACCAAAATCCCCTTTAAATTCCATGTGGACTGGACTGTGTGATCAGTCACATCCAACTCTTTGCGACCTCATGGACTGTAGCCTGCCAGGCTCCTCTGTCCATGGAATTTTCCAGGCAAGAACACTAAAATGGGTTGCCATTTTCTTCTCCAGGGGATTTTCCTGACCCAGGGATCAAACCTACGTCTCCTACATTGGCAGGCAAATTCTTTACCACTAGGCCACTTGGGAAGTCCCCCTAAATTGCATCAGTTCAGTTCAGTCCCTCAGTTGTGTCCGACTCTTTGTGACCCCATGAATTGCAGCACACCAGGCCCCCCTGTCCATCACCAACTCCTGGATTTCACCCAAACTCACGTCCATCTAGTCGGTGATGCCATCCAGCCATCTCATCCTCTGTTGTCCCCTTCTCCTCCTGCCCCCAATCCCTCTCAGCATCAGAGTCTTCCAATGAGTCAACTCTTCACATGAGGTGGCCAAAGTACTGGAGTTTCAGCTTTAGCATCAGTCCTTCCAAAGAACACCCAGGACTGATCTCCTTTAGGATGGACTGGTTGGATCTCCTTGCAGTCCAAGGGACTCTCAAGAGTCTTCTCCAACACCACAGTTCAAAAGCATCAATTCTTTGGCACTCATCTTTCTTCACAGTCCAACTTTCACATCCATACATGACCACTGGAAAAACCATAGCCTTGACTGGATGGACCTTTGTTGGCAAAGTAATGTNAGGGACTCTCAAGAGTCTTCTCCAACACCACAGTTCAAAAGCGTCAATTCTTCGGCTCTCAGCTTTCTTCACAGTCCAACTCTCACATCCATACATGACCACTGGGAAAACCATAGCCTTGACTAGATGGACCTTTGTTGGCAAAGGAATGTCTCTGCTTTTGAATATGCTATCTAGGTTGGTCATAACTTTCTTTCTAAGGAGTAAGCGTCTTTTAATTTCATGGCTGCAATCACAATCTGCAGTGATTTTGGAGCCTAGAAAAATAAAGTTTGACCCTGTTTCCACTGTTTCCCCATCTATTTGCCATGAAGTGATGGGACCAGATGCCATGATCTTCATTTTCTGAATGTTGAGTTTTAAGCCAACTTTTTCACATTCCTCTTTCACTTTCATCAAGAGGCTTTTTAGTTCCTCTTCACTTTCTGCCATAAGGGTGGTGTCATCGCATATCTGAGGTCATTGATATTTCTCCCAGCAGTCTTGATTCCAGCTTGTGCTTCTTCCAGCTGAGCGTTTCTCATGATGTACTCTGCATAGAAGTTAAATAAGCAGGGTGACAATATACAGCCTTGACATACTCTTTTTCCTATCTTTGCGACCCCCTAGACTGCAGCCCACCAGGCTCTTTCGTCCATGGGATTTTCCAGGCAAGAAGACTGGAGTTCCTACTCCAGGGGATCTTCCTGACCCAGGGATCAAACCCAGGTCTCCTGTGTTTTCTGCATGGAAGGCAGATTCTTTACCACTGAGCTGAGTGGGAAGCCCTTTCCATATGTAAAACTCATTTAATAACAATAACTCCAGGAGGTAGGTACCATTCTTATCACCATTTTCTAGATGATGAAGTGGAGACACAGAGAAGTCGATTAAGTTGCTCCCAGTCAAACAGCTAAGGTGGAGCCAGGATTGAAAGCAGGCAGCGTGGCTGCAGAGCTTGTGTTCTCAACCACTCTGCTATCCTCTATTTTTTCAGTGAAGTGCTTAGCCCAACTCCTTGCTCATTGTAAGCACTCAGTTGAGGTTAGCTACCAGTATTATGATTGTATTTTAACAGTTTTATTGAGCTATGCTTTACATATTAGGGTTACATTTTGACTATAAGAAAAGCCTTTCTCACACTGAGCTGAAATCCCCCTCAGGTCAAGCTCCTTCTCTGTGGGTTCCTGTTGTACCTCCAGAACCTCCTTAGAGGCTGTCTTTACCTTGCCTGGTTACCGCCTCTTAGAGATTTGCAGTCACGGAGCAGACCTGTTATGGTAGGACTTGATCTGGCTTCTTTCCTGTCTGTTGGTGACTCAGTCATTGGCCCATAGGATTGACAAGCCTCTGACAAGTCCCAGAACCACCACAGGTCAGGCCTGGCTGCCTCCCACCCCAGACCACAGCGCCTCCATAATTACAAAGTGTGTAGCGTCCAGTGGAATGAAAATGAAAAGGCAGGAGCCCTTGTTCAAAAATCATTAAGATCTCAAGACGGTGATGGCAGAGCATTAAACTGAGCGTGGATCCCTGTGCAATCACCCAGGTGGCGTATCCATGAAACTGGCACTGCACAGCGCCCAGCATCTTCAGCTGCCCATCCTGCTGTGTGCCCGCGTGGAGGCGGGGCCTGGGAAACTCTTGCCACACCTGAGAAACAGGAAGCATTTGACATCAAGAGCATAAAGCCCACTTGGGCTCTAGAGTCTATCAGTTAGCCAGAAGCCTGCCTGAAACCTCAGTAGCTGTAAGATTCAGTCCTCCTCCCCGTCTCCTTGGCTCCCTTTGTCAGAGACAGCCCCCTGAGTTTAGTGAATGTTGGTGCAGACACCAGACTAGGAGTTGGGAACTTAGCATTGCCTTGCCAGACAACTGGAGGCATTGCATGCCCTCTCTGGTGTCAGTTCCTTTACCTATTAAATGAAACGGTTACATTCAGTATTAAATGGAATGTTTTTTCACTGAGCACTGACCAGGCAGGTTCACATTATAATAATCATATCATTAAACTAACTACTTATTATTTGCCAGACACCATTATGTTACCAGACATATCACACCACTGTATGTTCCCCCATTTAATCCCTGTAACAATCCTATGAGTTATTTTCCAGAACTCTAAAATAAAGACTTGACAGGGGTACTGATTTTTGTCTGATTTTTTTTCACTGCTAGAACAATGCCCGGCACACAGTAGGTGCTCAAAAGCTATTTGTGGAACAAATAAATGAGGAAACAGGCTGAGCGATGTGATTTGTCCAAGGTCTTATCATTAGGAAATGCCAGGGTCGGGATTTTAATCCTGCCTAGCTCCAAAATCCATGCTTATGCTTATTCACCAGCCATGTGGGCGTGATTCACATTTTATAGGTGAGGAAACAGGCTCAAGTGAATGGGGATCTCTGCTGGCTCTTAAATCCTGTGTTTCTTAGCAGATGGTCTGCGCTTTGCAGGAATAACATCACTTTGAAAGTTGACATCATTTGTCTCCTCTGCCCAGGACGATTCTGGGTCTCAAGAGGACTCTTCTCACAGAAGCAGGGTCACTGGCAAAGGCACTCAAATCCTGCTCTGCTACATACTTACTGTGACCTTGGACAAGCTCTTAGTATTTCTGAGCCCCAATTTGTTCATCTGTAAAATGGATCCTATACTTCCTAGACCTCCCTCCAAGGATGTCCCCTCCTCCAGAAGGTGCCCTGCACATAAGGGACCCTTAATAAACCTTATTACTCCACCCCAGAGCAGCGTCAAGGTCAAAGATTGCTGCTGCTGAGGGCCAGAGTCTGCTGGGGCCTCCTGGAACCCGATCGGAGGCCACCGGCTTGGGGAGAGCAGGGTCAGCTGCTATTCCTGGAGCTGATGGAACCCAGCCAGGTTTCAAGTTCCCTCAGGGAGCCCTGACCCAGGCAGCTTGGCTGGTCATGTGAGCGGTGAGCTCTGACCTCAGCATATTCTCCCGGGCCCTCCACATAGCCCAAGCTGGAAAGAACCCTTAGGCACAGAGCGTGCTGCAGGGATACCACGTCCTCCTGAAGCTGACCTCAGCCCTTTAACTATGTTCGTTAGCATCTACTTGGTGCCCAGAAGGGTGCTGTTTGGGAAATCTCCCAGAGATTTCAAGGAATTTTTAACATCTGGGTGACTGACAGCCTTAGAGAAAGAAGGACTCAATTTTAACCCCAGATGCATACTTGCAGATTCTGTGTGCTGTTTTGCAAGTTATTTTGTCTACCTAGGCTTTAATTTGGTTGAAAAATGGTGAGAATAAAAGCTTCCTTAGAGGACTGTTGAGAGGATGAGAGCATCTGGTACACAGTGGATGCTCAGTAAATGATCGTGATTTAGCCCGTGAGCTCCTAAATGATGGTGAACTTGTCAGATTCAGCTATGTCTCCAGTGCTCAGCCTAGGGCCCAGCCAAGGAGACAATCTCAGTGTTGGTTGAATGAATAATGAGTTACAGAGGCACTGAAAAGAAATCACTCATGGAGCTCCCATCTTTCACCACTCTCACACCCTATTCCAAACCCATGTAGGTTCAGTCACCTCTTCATCAGCCCTGACAGGTGAGCATCCACCCTCGGCTTGCACGCTCCTGTGATAGAACGTCCACTTACTCCCATGTCTTTCCATTCTGTTGAGTAAAACGTTCTTCCTTCTACTCAGACCTCTATGAACTGAAGTCTTCCTCCTTGCAGACTCCATCCACTGGGCCTGATTTCAACTCTCCAGAGCTGTACAGAGTAAGCCTAGCTCCAGTTCCAGAAGAGAGTGCCTCAGCGACTTATGACACAATTTAGAATGTGTCAGGCATTCAGCTAAGCACCTCACTTACTTTACCTCATTTTACTCTTTAACCCATACATTAACCCTGAAAAGTAAATACTATTCCTAGATCAGAGATGAAGAAAATGAGGCTCAGAGAGGTAATGTAGCACATTTGTATGTGGCAGAGAAATGATTTAAATCCAGATTCTTCTCCAAAACACTACATTTTCAACATCCTATGGACCACTGGAAGATAAGATTTATTCCCAGAGTTCTTTCCCTTCCTTTTCCTTCAATAAAGATTTATTTAGTACCTTATTTGTGAGGTTCTGAGCTAGGCCCTGGGGATAGATGAGTCAGACATAATCCATGTGCTTAACACACTTACAGCCTGTTCTAAACCATGTGAAAAGAACTAGAGTGAGAAGCACGAGGACTGTCATAGCACCACAGACCTGGGGGTCCAGGAGGGCTTCCTAGACACCTGAGCTGAGATTTGAAGGGCTGTAGGAGCTGGCTGGGCTTGTGCCAACCAGGACAAGATGTTTTGATGGAACTATTATGCAAAGAGCTGAAGCAGTGGAGCTCAGACTGCACAGGGGTCTTGATGCCAAGGAACTCAGATTATATACCATTTGAGTGGGTGCATAAGAATCTCCTGTGATTTGCTTATTTAAAAATCCTGATTTAGCAGAATTCCCTGACAGCCAAGTTATTAGGACTCTATGCTTCCACTGTAGGAAGTGGGTCCAAGCCTTGATCAGGGAACTAAGATCCCACAAGCACGGGCACAGCCAAAAAAGAAAAACATCCCAATTTTCTCTTAGTCCATCTGGATAGACCCAAGAATCTCTATTTTAAGTAGATGCCCCAAGAGATTGAGGAATAAAAGTCAACACCGCTATAAGGGAAAAGAGGTCTTTGAAGGATTTCAAAGAGGATAGAATTCTTCATCCCTGTCTTAGGAACCTCTTAGGTTAACTTGGAAACAAACAAGAAAAAAGGCAATTATAATGATGGGCAATGACCATTAATTCTTAGAAGTTCAAGAAAGATATTCTTAGTATTCTAAGAAAAAGGTGTGGCATATTTGTACTTGTGATTCTTTAGCCATGAGGATATTAATATTGGTTTGTTGGCATTAAGTTATTGAGCATGTTCTTTTTTTTTTTTTGAGCATGTTCTTTAAGGTATCAGGGTGGCCTGTATTGGGGCATTTTCTTTGTTTCAAATCACTGGTTTTGTAAAAGTCACCTCTCTGAATAGAATTGAAGAAAGAGTACTGATCCATTCATGTACCAGCTCCAGCTTAGACAGGAGCTTTTCTATTTCCTCTTTACTTATTTTTGGCTGTGCTGGGTCTTCACTGCTGCATGGGCTATTCTCTAGTTGCCATGTACTGGCTTCTCATTGCAGTGGCTTCTTTTGTTGTGCAGCGCAGGTTCTAGAGCATGAGGGCTTCAGTAGTTGCAGTTCATGGGCTCAGTAGTTGTGGCTTCTGGGTTCTGGAGCACAGTCTCAGTAGCTGTGGTGCACAGGCTTAGTTGCTGCTCAGCATGTGGGATCTTCCCGGACCAGGGATTGAACCTGCATCTCCTGTTTTAGCAGGCGGAGAAGGCAATTGCAAACCCACTCCAGTACCCTTGCCTGGAAAATCCCATGGATGGAGGAGGCTGGTAGGCTGCAGTCCATGGGGTTGCTAAGAGTTGGACACGGCTGAGCGACTTCGATTTTCGCTTTCTTTACCACTGAGCCACCAGAGGGGCCCCAGGAGCTTTTCTTGATGAGCAGTTAATTTCAAAACCCTACAGCCCTACAGCTAGGTTCTTGCATGTGCAGAGGAGCCTGGGCCTGATTTGTCTTGTGGTGACTGGGAGGCTAAGATGCCACTCTGTGCTGTTAGTCTCAATAAGCAGCCACTGATGGCCTAATATGTGCCCAGGCTCAAGTCCTTGTGCATGAGGAACTCAGAGTCTTATGGGATGTGAAGAAGATAAATACACAAATAACACAGTGTGGTCAGCACTGATAAGTGGATACTTGGGCCACTAGTGGGCAGAGAAAGCCTCTATCCTGGCCTGGGGGGTGAAGGAAATGCTACCAGAACCTTAAAACATGAAGGGTATTCTACTTGAAAGGTAGAAGGGCATCACAGAAGAACCAGCAAAACAAAGAGGTCGGCTGAAAAAAAAAGAAACAAAAAACCAGCCTGGGTGTTTTTTGTTATTTCTTTTTTGATGGGGGATGGGTGGAGCAGGGGTGGGGAGTACAGAAACTCCAGGCAGTTCCCTTTTGTAGAAGCTTGTTAGGAGCAAGATGGGGCTAAATACCGAGGAGGGACTGTGGGGGTAGGGAGACTTATATGTTGGGGAAAGAATTTTGGCCTTTCCCCTTTAGACAGTGGGGAGGCCTGATTTATAAACTGTAACATAATCACCATTCCTCAAGCCTGGGGAGGGGCACCAGCTGGGAATAGTTTCCACTCTGGGCCCCCAGCAGGTGCAAGTCTTCTCGGTGACTCTGTCTCCACTGGGGCAGAGAGAAGGGAGGAGGAAGGAGGCAGGCCCACCCCCACACCCACACCAGGCCTGCCTCCTGCAGCTGTTTTATGCCCTGTACACCCCTAGAGAGCTGAGGCCCATCAGCTCCCTGGATGTGAAAAGAATGGCAGCAGAGGCAGCCTGTTTTAAAAGCTAGACTACCTCACAAGCTCATGTTGCCGCATGGAGAGAAAAGTTATCTAACTGTAAAATCTGGTCCCATAAACATCTTTTTAAAGAAAAAGTTATCATTCTATAAGAGCTAACCTTCCTAACCACTTTAGTAGAGGTATTCTTATCCCCATGTGAGAGGTGACAAAATTGAGACCCAGAAGATCGGTTAACTTGCCCAAGGTCACACAGACAATAAAAGGCAAAACCCATACTGAAATCCAAGTTAAGACCTTTAGACCTAAGAACTGGAAAGAGTCTGCTACCCCCAACCTTAATGTAGAATTCAAAATAAGAGATCTAAATTGCAAACTAAATGTCAGGAAGCCAAAGCAGTTTTGACCTTTTCTCCCCTAAAGCGATTCCTTGATGTTTTCTAAAAACATAAATTATTTTTTAATTTGTATTTTCTCATTCTTTAACACGCACACTTAGTAATTCTTTAACTAAGTTAGAGTTTCTCACATCCGTAGGGGGGAAAGCCTAGAAATTGTCCCTCTGCCAAGCTGCCTTTCACAAAATTTTTCAAGCAGTTTCATAAAACTTTGACATACTAAAATGTAAAGCATTTTTAAATAAAAACAAACAAACAAAAACCAGCAAACAGCTCAAAACTGTTTTTTTTTTGTCACCATTTCCATCTCATGAGTTTCAAATCAATATGAATGGCTCTTGGGTCCATCCATGTGCCCAGGCTGGAAATGTTTGTTTTTTTTTTTTAACCCCATGTTTAACTCCATTCTCCTCCTACTCCCAACAGGCTCTTTAATCCATTTTCCACACCATAGTGATCTGGTTTCCAAATGTGGTTTCATTCTCCCGCTCAAAACTCATCGGTGACTCTGCATGACCCTCAAGATAAAATCCCAATCTTGAGACCGCCCCCCAGCCTCCCCCTCCCTCTCCCTCTCTGAGACTCCTACTTCCCTTTCTTTCTCACAGCAATGAGCACTACACTGTGAGATTTTAGTGAGAACACTAAACGAAAACACAAATCACCAGTCAATTATGAAACTTCTTCCCTGTTAGACCACCTACCCCAAGCCTGGGATGGAGGGAAAATGTTGGCAATAGTAGCCTGCTGGCCAGAAGACAGAGTAATGATCTTGCTTGCTCAGACCAGAGCACGAAAACCCCTTTCAAATCTTGCCTCAAAGGTTGCACAAAAGTGAGAAGCCTAACAATGCTTTTATCAACCTATCCCTTACCATAGCAACATGAGTAGGCAATGGCCTTGGACCCTGCTAGACAATATATTATTATTTGCATTTAATAACCATTGTGAAACATAACATTTGAATACTGTTAATTCTAATCCATTGTTCCTGGTCCCATCTCAGTATGTGATCCAAAGAAGACTGGCATCATGGGTCCCATGCAGGAACTGGTCCATAAAAAATAACTCAGCATATCTGACACCAAAAATCAAGTTAACCCAATTTTTCAAGATTACAAAACACACTATTCAATTGAAAAGATGTGATTCTTAAAAAATAGTTAAACAATGCTATTGAGCTGAATGAAGTATGCTGGTAGGTGATAAAGGATAGTGAGGGATGCTTGTTTCTTCTACTCTCCTCCAAACTGCATTTCATGAGAACATAAAACTTTAAATCCCGCATTAAAAAAAAAATTAAATGTTTACAGTTTTTAAAAAATTGTGATTGTTTAGTCTCTAAGTCGTGTCCGACTCTTTTGCAACCCCATGGATCATAGCCCGCCAGGCTTCTCTGCCCTTGGGATTTCCCAGGCAAGAATACTGGAGTGGGTTGCCATTTCTTCCTCCAGGGGATCTTCCTAACCCAGGGATGGAAACTGTGTCTCCTGCATTGCAGGTAGATTCTTTACCACTGAGCCACCAGGGAAGCCCAAAATTGCGGTAAAATACGCATTAACATAATTTAGCCATGTTAAAATATACAGTTCCGTAGTGTTAGGTACATTCACATTTTGGCTCAGGTTTATATCCAGAACGTTTTATTTTCAAAATCTAAACAGTATTACTCATTAACAACTCCCTTCTTCCCCCATCTCCTAACAGGTGGCAACCACCCTTCTACTTTCGGTTTATGAGTTAAGATATTTATAAGATCAAAACACCTCGTCTAAGTGGAATCATACAGTACTTCTTTTTGTGACGGGCTTATTTTTCTTAGCATAATGTCAAAGTTCACCCATCTTATAGCATGTCAGAATTCCCTTCCAGGCTGAAAAACATTCCATTGCACTTATATACATGTTTTCTATCTATTCACCCATTTATAAATGTTGGGTTGCTTCTGCCTTCAGGCTTTTGTGAATGCTGCTATAAACATGGGTGTACAAGTATTTCTTGGAGAACTGGCTATCAATACTTCCAGATATATATGCAGAAGTGGAATTACTGGACTATATGGTAAATTTACATTTAATTTTTTGAGAAACTGCCATATTGTTTTCAATATGCAGTAGTGGTTGCACTATTTTATATTCCCACTAACAAAGTATGAGGCTTTCCATTTCTCCACATACTCTCCAATACACTTTTTTTCTTTTTTTTTTTTGGTAAGAGCCATCCTGACATGTATGATGTAATTATCTCATTGTGGTTTTGATTTGCATTTCCCAGACTTCAAGAAGATTAAGAGATACCAAGTGAACATTTCATGCAAAGTTGGGCTCGATAAAGGACAGAAATGGTATGGACCTAACAGAAGCAGAAGATATTAAGAAGAGGTGGCAAGAATACACAGGAGAACTGTACAAAAAAGATCTTCACAACCAAGATAATCATGATGGTGTGATCACTCACCTAGAGCCAGACATTCTGGAATGTGAAGTCAAATGGGCCTTAGAAAGCATCACTACGAACAAAGCTAGTGGAGGTGATGGAATTCCCGTTGAGTTATTTCAAATCCTGAAAGATGATGCTGTGAAAGGGCTGCACTCAATAATGCCAGCAAATCTGGAAAACTCAGCAGTGGCCACAGGACTGGAAAAGGTCAGTTTTCATCCAAATCCCAAAGAAAGGCAATGCCAAAGAATGCTGAAACTACCACACAATTGCACTCATCTCACATGCTAGTAAAGTAATGCTCAAAATTCTCCAAGCCAGGCTTCAGCAATATGTGAACCGTGAACTTCCAGATGTTCAAGCTGGTTTTAGAAAAGGCAGAGGAACCAGAGATCAAATTGCCAACATCNAAACTGTGTCTCCTGCATTGCAGGTAGATTCTTTACCACTGAGCCACCAGGGAAGCCCAAAATTGCGGTAAAATACGCATTACATAATTTAGCCATGTTAAAATATACAGTTCCGTAGTGTTAGGTACATTCACATTTTGGCTCAGGTTTATATCCAGAACGTTTTATTTTCAAAATCTAAACAGTATTACTCATTAACAACTCCCTTCTTCCCCCATCTCCTAACAGGTGGCAACCACCCTTCTACTTTCGGTTTATGAGTTAAGATATTTATAAGATCAAAACACCTCGTCTAAGTGGAATCATACAGTACTTCTTTTTGTGACGGGCTTATTTTTCTTAGCATAAATGTCAAAGTTCACCCATCTTATAGCATGTCAGAATTCCCTTCCAGGCTGAAAAACATTCCATTGCACTTATATACATGTTTTCTATCTATTCACCCATTTATAAATGTTGGGTTGCTTCTGCCTTCAGGCTTTTGTGAATGCTGCTATAAACATGGGTGTACAAGTATTTCTTGGAGAACTGGCTATCAATACTTCCAGATATATATGCAGAAGTGGAATTACTGGACTATATGGTAAATTTACATTTAATTTTTTGAGAAACTGCCATATTGTTTTCAATATGCAGTAGTGGTTGCACTATTTTATATTCCCACTAACAAAGTATGAGGCTTTCCATTTCTCCACATACTCTCCAATACACTTTTTTTCTTTTTTTTTTTTGGTAAGAGCCATCCTGACATGTATGATGTAATTATCTCATTGTGGTTTTGATTTGCATTTCCCAGACTTCAAGAAGATTAAGAGATACCAAGTGAACATTTCATGCAAAGTTGGGCTCGATAAAGGACAGAAATGGTATGGACCTAACAGAAGCAGAAGATATTAAGAAGAGGTGGCAAGAATACACAGGAGAACTGTACAAAAAAGATCTTCACAACCAAGATAATCATGATGGTGTGATCACTCACCTAGAGCCAGACATTCTGGAATGTGAAGTCAAATGGGCCTTAGAAAGCATCACTACGAACAAAGCTAGTGGAGGTGATGGAATTCCAGTTGAGTTATTTCAAATCCTGAAAGATGATGCTGTGAAGGGCTGCACTCAATAATGCCAGCAAATCTGGAAAACTCAGCAGTGGCCATAGGACTGGAAAAGGTCAGTTTTCATTCAAATCCCAAAGAAAGGCAATGCCAAAGAATGCTGAAACTACCACACAATTGCACTCATCTCACATGCTAGTAAAGTAATGCTCAAAATTCTCCAAGCCAGGCTTCAGCAATATGTGAAACGTGAACTCCCAGATGTTCAAGCGGGTTTTAGAAAAGGCAGAGGAATCAGAGATCAAATTGCCAACATCCGCTGGATCATCGAAAAAGCAAGAGAGTTTCAAAAAAACATCTATTTCTGCTTTATTGACTATGCCAAAGCCTTTGACTCTGTGGATCACAATAAACTGTGGAAAATTCTGAAAGAGATGGAAATATCAGACCACTTAACCTGCCTCTTGAGAAACCTGTATGCAGGTCAGGAAGCAACAGTTAGAACTGGACATGGAACAACAGACTGGTTCCAAACAGGAAGAGTACGTCAAGGCTGTATATCATCACCCTGCTTATTTAACTTCTATGCAGAGTACATCATGAGAAATGCTGGGCTGGAAGAGGCACAAGCTGGAATCAAGATTGCTGGGAAAAATATCAATAACCTCAGATATGCAGATGACACCACCCTTATGGCAGAAAGTGAAAAAGAACTAAAAAGTCTCTTGATGAAAGTGAAAGAGGAGCATGAAAAAGTTGGCTTAAAGCTCAACATTCAGTAAATGAAGATCATGGCATCTGGTCCCATCACTTCATGGCAAATAGATGGGGAAACAGTGGAAACAGGGTCAGACTTTATTTTTCTGAGCTTCAAAATCACTGCAGATGCGATTGCAGCCATGAAATTAAAAGACGCTTACTCCTTGGAAGGAAAGTTATGACAAATTTAGATAGCATATTCAAAAGCAGAGACATTCCTTTGCCAACAAAGGTCCGTCTAGTCAGGACTATGGTTTTACCAGTGGTCATGTATGGATGTGAGAGTTGGACTATAAAGAAAGCTGATCACTGAAAATTGATGCTTTTGAACTGTGGTGTTGGAGAAGACTCTTGAGAGTCCCCTGGACTGCAAGGAGATCCAATCAGTCCATTCTAAAGGAGATCAGTCCTGGGTGTTCATTGGAAGGACTGATATTGAAGCTGAAGCTCCAGTACTTTGGCCACCTCATGCGAAGAGCTGACTCATTGGAAAAGACTCAGATGCTGAGAAAGATTGAGGGCAGGAGGAGAAGGGGACGACAGAGGATGAGATGGCTGGATGCCATCACCAACTCGATGGACATGAGTTTTAGTGAACTCTGGGAATTGGTGATGGACAGGGAGGCCTGGCATACTGCAGTTCATGGGGTCAGAAAGAGTTGGACACGACTGAGCGACTGAACTGAATGGTTGGTGATGTTGAGAATTCTTTATATGCTTGTTGGTCTACACCGTTTATCTTAACCACAACAAAATTAACTTTATATTTTAAAACTAAAGTCACTCTTTAAAGCTTCTCTGCTCTTAGGAAAGTCTCTTATATCAACTTGAGAAGCAAGCAGGCTGTGCTTATAAGTACCTTCATACAGCATGCCTTCCTTCTAAAACAGCTGCAAAACTGAAAGCCCTAAAACCTTAAGTGATGACAGAAATAAGGATCATGTCATCTGCAGAAAAAGACAAGCTCGCCCCCTTGTGTTAAGTAAGGAAGATAATAGAAAAAGCAAATATTCTTAAAAGGCCGAACCACCACAAAGAAAATCATTTCTACCTTACCAAGAATCTGGAGGGAATACCACAAACCCTGATTGATTAATCAGGGCTTACCAAGTGGAGATAGTGGTAAAGAGCCCAGCTGCCAGTGCAGGAGACATAAGAGACTCAGCTTCAATCCTTGGGTCAGGAAGATCCCCCAGGGATAGAACTCACATCTCTTATGCCTGGAGTTCAGTTCAGTTCAGTCGCTCAGTCGTGTCCAACTCTTTGCGACCCCATGAATCGCAGCACATCAGGCCTCCCTGTCCATCACCATTTCCCGGAGTTCACTCAGACTCATTTCATCGAGTCCGTGATGCCATCCAGCCATCTCATCCTCGGTCGTCCCCTTCTCCTTCTGACCCCAATCCCTCCCAGCATCAGAGTCTTTTCCAATGAGTCAACTCTTCAAATGAGGTGGCAAAGTACTGGAGCTTCAGCTTTAGCATCATTCCTTCCAAGGAAATCCCAGGGTTGATCTCCTTCAGAAAGAACTGGTTGGATCTCCTTGCAGTCTAAAGGACTCTCAAGACTCTTCTCCACCACCACAGTTCAAAAGCGTCAATTCTTCGGCGCTCAGCCTTTTTCACAGTCCAACTCTCACATCCATACATGACCACAGGAAAAACCATAGCCTTGACTAGACGGACCTTAGTCGGCAAAGTAATGTCTCTGCTTTTGAATATACTATCTAGGTTGGTCATAACTTTCCTTCCAAGGAGTAAGCGTCTTTTAATTTCATGGCTGCAGTCACCATCTGCAGTGATTTTGGAGCCCCCCCAAAATAAAAGTCTGACACTGTTTCCCCATCTATTTCCCATGAAGTGATGGGACCAGATGCCATGATCTGTTTTCTGAATGTTGAGCTTTAAGCCAACTTTTTCACTCTCCTCTTTCACTTTCAAGAGGCTTTTTAGCTCCTCTTCACTCTCTGCCATAAGGGTGGTGTCATCTGCATATCTGAGGTTATTGATATTTCTCTGGCAATCTTTGATTCCAGCTTGTGTTTCTTCCAGTCCAGCATTTCTCATGATGTACTCTGCATAGAAGTTAAATAAGCAGAGTGACAATATACAGCCTTGACATACTCCTTTTACTATTTGGAACCAGTCTGTTGTTCCATGTCCAGTTCTAACTGTTGCTTCCTGACCTGCATACAGATTTCTCAAGAGGCAGGTTAAGTGGTCCGGTATTCCCATCTCTTTTAGAATTCTCCACAGTTTATTGTGATCCACACAGTCACTCCAGTATTCTTGCCTGGAGAATCCTCATGGACAGAGAAGCCTAGTGGGCTACAGCCCCTAGGGTAATAAAGAGTTGGACCTACTGAAGGGACATAGCAGGCATGCACTAACCAATCAGTTCACTTCAGTTCAGTCGCTCAGTTGTGTCCGACTCTTTACGACCCCATGAATCGCAGCACGCCAGGCCTCCCTGTCCATCACCAACTCTCGGAGTTCACTCAGACTTTCACGTCCATTGAGTCAGTGATGCCATCCAGCCGTCTCATCCTCCGTCATCCCCTTCTCCTCCTGCCCTCAACCCCTCCCAGCATCAGTCTTTTCCAATGAGTCAACTCTTCGCATGAGGTGGACAAAGTACTGGAGTTTCAGCTTCAGTATCATTCCCTCCAAAGAAATCCCAGGGCTGATCTCCTTCAGAATGGACTGGTTGGATCTCCCTGCAGTCCAAGGGACTCTCGAGTCTTCAACACCACAGTTCAGTCTTCAACACCACAGTTCAAAATCATCAATTCTTCAGTGATCAGCTTTCTTCACAGTCCCAACTCTCACATCCATACACGACCACTGGAAAAACCATAGCCTTGACTAGACAGAACTTTGCTGGCCAAGGAATGTCTCTGCTTTTCAATATGCTAAGTTGGTTGTAACTTTTCTTCCAAGGAGCAAGCGTCTATTAATTTCATGGCTGCAGTCACCATCTGCAGTGATTTTGGAGCCCCAAAAAATAAAGTCTGACACTACTTCCCCATCTATTTCCCAGGAAGTGATGGGACCAGATGCCATGATCTTTGTTTTCTGAATGTTGAGCTTTAAGCCAACTTTTTCACTCTCTGCTTTCATCAAGAGGCTCTTTAGTTCCTTTTCACTTTCTGCATGGTGTCATCTGCATATCTGAGGTTATTGATATTTCTCCCGGCAATCTTGATTCCAGCTTGTATTTCTTCCAGTCCAGCATTTCTCATGATGTACTCTGCAGAGAAGTTAAATAAGCAGGGTGATGATATACAGCCTTGACGTACTCCTTTTCCTATTTGGAACCAGTCTGTTGTTCCATGTCCAGTTCTAACTGTTGCTTCCTGACCTGCATACAGACTTCTCAAGGGCAGGTCAAGTGGTCTGGTATTTCCATCTCTTTCAGAATTTTCCACAGTTTCTTGTGATCCACAGAGTCAAAGGCTTTGGCATAGTCAATAAAGCAGTAATAGATGTTTTTCTGGAACTCTCTTGCTTTTTCGATGATCCAGCGGATGTTGGCAGTTAGATTTCTGGTTCCTCTGCCTTTTCTAAAACCCGCTTGAACATCTGGAAGTTCATGTTTCACATATTGCTGAAGCCTGGCTTGGAGAATTTTGAGCATTACTTTACTAGCGTGCGAGATGAGTGCAATTGTGTGGTAGTTTCAGCATTCTTTGGCATTGCCTTTCTTTGGGATTTGAATGAAAATTGCTCTTTTCCAGTCCTGTGGCCACTGCTGTTTTCCAAATTTGGTGGCATGTTGAGTGCAGCCCTTTCACAGCATCATCTTTCAGGATTTAAAATAGCTCAACTGGAATTCCATCACATCCACCAGCTTTGTTTGTAGTGATGCTTTCTAAGGCCCACTTGACTTCACATTCTAGAATGTCTGGCTTTAGGTGAGTGATCACACCATCATGATTATCTTGGCCATGAAGATCTTTTTTGTATAGTTCTTCTGTGTATTCTTGCCACCTCTTAATATTTTCTGCTTCTGTTATGTCCATACCATTTCTGTCCTTCATCGAGACCATCTTCACATGAAATGTTTCCTTGATGTCTCTAATTTTCTCAGAGACCTCTAGTCTTTTCCCATTCTGTTGTTTTCCTGTTTCTTTGCATTGATCACTGAGGAAGGCTTTCTTATCTCTTCTTGCTATTCTTTGAAACTCTGCATTCAGATGCTTATATCTTTCCCTTTCTCCTTTGCTTTTCGCCTCTCTTCTTTTCACAGCTATTACTAAGGCCTCCTCAGACAGCCATTTTGCTTTCTTGCATTTCTTTTCCATAGGGGTAGTCTTGATCCTTGTCTGCTGTACAATGTCATGAACCTCTGTCCATAATGCATCAGGCACTCTATCTATCAGATCTAGTCCCTTAAATCTATTCTCACTTCCGCTGTATAATCATAAGGGATTTTATTTAGGTCATACCTGAATGGTCTAGTGGTTTTCCCTACTTTTTTCAATTTAAGTCTGAATTTGGCAATAAGGAGTTCATGATCTGAGCCACAGTCAGCTCCCGGTCTTGTTTTTGCTGACTGTATAGAGCTTCTCCATCCTTGGCTGCAAAGACTATAATCAATCTGATTTCGGTGTTGACCATCTGGTGATGTCCATGTGTAGAGTCTTCTCTTGTGTTGTTGGAAGAGGGTGTTTGCTATGACCAGTGAGTTCTCTTGGCAAGTCTTATTAGCCTTTGCTCTGCTTCATTCTGTACTCCAAGCCCAAATTTGCATGTTACTCCAGGTGTTTCTTGACTTCCTACTTTTGCATTCCAGTCCCCTATAATGAAAAGGACATCTTTTTTGGGTGTTAGTTCTAAAAGGTCTTGTAGGTCTTCATAGAACTGTTCAACTTCAGCTTCTTCAGTGTTACTGGTTGGGGCATAGGCTTGGATTACTGTGATATTGAATGGTTGGCAGTGGAAAAGAAGAGAGATCATTCTGTTGTTTTTGAGATTGCATCCAAGTACTGCATTTCGGACTCTTTTGTTGACCATGATGGCTACTCCATTTCTTCTAAGGGATTCCTGCCCGCAGTAGTAGATATAATGGTCATCTGAGTTAAATTCACCCATTCCAGTCCATTTTAGTTTGCTGATTCCTAGAATGTCAATGTTCACTCTTGCCATCTCCTGTTTGACCACTTCCAATTTGCCTTGATTCATGGACCTGACATTCCAGGTTCCTATGCAATATTGCTCTTTACAGCATCAGACCTTGCTTCTATCACCAGTCACATCCACAACTGGGTATTGTTTTTGCTTTGGCACCATCCCTTCATTCTTTCTGGAGTTATTTCTCCACTGATCTCCAGTAGCATACTGGGCACCTACTGATATGTTCACTCTTGCCATCTCCTGTTTGACCACTTCCAATTTGCCTTGATTCATGGACCTGAGATTCCAGGTTCCTATGCTATATTGCTCTTTACAACATTGGACCTTGCTTCTATCACGAGTCACATCCACAGCAGGGTATTGTCTTTGCTTTGGCTCCATCCCTTCATTCTTTCTGGAGTTATTTCTCCACTCAGTAGCATATTGGGCACCTACTGACCTGGGGAGTTCCTCAGTATCCTATCATTTTGCCTTTTCATACTGTTCATGGGGCTCTCAAGGCAAGAATACTGAAGTGGTTTGCCATTCCCTTCTCCAGTGGACCACATTGTGGCAGACCTCTCCACCATGCCCGCCCGTCTTGGGTGGCCCCACAAGGCATGGCTTAGTTACATTGAATTAGACAAGGCTGTGGTCCTAGTGTGATTAGATTGACTAGTTTTCTGTGAGTATGGTTTCAGTGTGTCTGCCCTTTTGCAACACCTACCATCTTACTTGGGTTTCTCTTACCTTGAACGTGGGGTATCTCTTCATGGCTGCTCCAGCAAAGTGCAGCCTCTGCTCCTTACCTTGGACAAGGGGTATCTCCTCACTGCCGCCTCTCCCTACCTTGAATGTGGAATAGCTCTTCTAGGCCCTCCAGGGCCCATGCAGCCACCACTCCTTGGCCGTGGGGTCGCTCCTCCTGGCTGCCACCTCTGGCCTCTACGGGGGGGTAGCTCCTCTCAGTTGTTCCTGTGCTGTCACAGCCTGGCACTCTCGGCCACCTCCCCTGACCTCAGACGCAGCGTAGCTCCTCTCAGCTTGGTATCTCATGACCTTGGTCGTGGGATAACTCCTTTCAGCTGCTGCCCCTGACCTTGGATGTGGGGTAGCTCCTCTCAGCCACGCTCTGTGCGTCATAGGTCTAGTAAGGTCCTTACAACCTCCAGACATTCTTTTCATTCATTCAGTTCAGTTCAGTCGCTCAGTCATGTCCAACTCTTTGCGACCCCATGAATCGCAGCACGCCAGGCCTCCCTGCCATCACCAACTCCCGGAGTTCACTCAGACTCACGTCCGTTGAGTCCATGATGCCATCCAGCCATCTCATCCTCGGTCGTCCGCTTCTCCTCCTGCCCCCAATCCCTCCCAGCATCAGGGTCTTTTCCAATGAGTCAACTCTTCACATAAGGTGGCCAAAGTACTGGAGCTTCAGTTTTAGCATCATTCCTTCCAAAGAAATCCCAGGGTTGATCTCCTTCAGAATGGACTGGTTGGATCTCCTTGCAGTCCAAGGGACTCTCAAGAGTCTTCTCCAACACCACAGTTCAAAAGCATCAATTCTTCTGCGCTCAGCCTTCTTCACAGTCCAACTCTCACATCCATACATGACCACAGGAAAAACCATAGCCTTGACTAGACGGACCTTAGTCGGCAAAGTAATGTCTCTGCTTTTGAATATACTATCTAGGTTGGTCATAACTTTTCTTCCAAGGAGTAAGCGCCTTTTAATTTCATGGCTGCAGTCACCATCTGCAGTGATTTTGGAGCCCAAAAAANACTCAGGTTTATTACACCAGGGAGACCAGAGGAGATAAGACTCCAAGTTCTGAGCCCTGAACAAAGGGGTTACAGAGTTTTGAGAGACCTACTACAGTGGGCAACACTAGCTGTGAATAGGCTGCTTTAAACGAAGGGGCTTCATGCATGCGGAAACAGTGGTCAAGATGGGGAGGGGGATGCCGGACCTGGACAGGCATGATTAAGCAGGTTTGCAGAGACTGGGCAATGGCAAAGAGCAGGATAAGGGTGAGTGAGACAAGCTCCAGTTCTTAGTATTTAAGTCCCCACTTTCTGAGACTACGTGACCTATGTGATCCAGACTTTGCAAGGAGCAAGCTGAGTTACAGAGGCAGAACAAGCAGGAGGTTATGTAAAATTTAACTTCTCCTCTTCATTCCCTACTCTTGATGCTTCTATCACTCGTTGTAGAGAGCATCATCTCATGTTTTGGTAGGACAGGCAGAGGTCCCCATTGTTTAGGGGGCTATCGAGCTATTACTATTTGTAACTTTATGGATTCAATCCGAGAAGCTACAAACTGGGTAATTGCATTGAGAATACAAAGGCCAAACAAGAGTGCTGCAAAGAGCATGAAGAGAGGACCTGTTCAAGGAGAAGCCACGATGCCCAGCTCCAGATATTGCTCCAGTTATCCCAGGAATTAGCTAGTTCCTCTCTCCTTTTTATGACCTGTTCCCTTAGCTGTTGGGCCATGTTCCTGACTATTTCTGATTGGTTTACATAAAAGCAGCATTCTTCATTCAAGAAGAGGCAGAGTCCTCCCTTTTCGGCTGTCAGTAGGCCTAGCCTTCTCCTATTCTGTGAAACCACCTCAGCCAGGGAGTCTAGTTGGTCCTGTAATGAAGAGCACAGCAATAATATGGATTAGGGATAGAGGCCAGGGTTGACAATGAAAATCCATCCATATTTCGAAAGCTGGTCCTCAAGCTTCCACTGTGCGTTGACCAGCCAGCTGCCAGAGTGTGGCTGGAGCAGGGCTGGAGAATGCTCAAGCTTCCACCATGCATGGACTAGTCAGCTTCTGGAGTGACTAGAGTAGGGCTCAGAGTCCTTCATGGGTGAGGGCCACTGTCTTTGGAACTGGACCTTGTGGAGGTTTTTGGGGTCCCAAACTGCTTTCCAGGTGTCCTCCATCACAGGAAGTTGCTGCCTCCTTGACTCTGGTGTGGTGGATCCAAGGGATGACGGCTACAACTTTATCAGCAGTAGGGGTTGCCAGGATGACCAAGTGAGGGCCTGTCCAAACTGGCTGAAGTGGTTCTGTTTGTTCTTCTTTAACCCATATCTCATCTCCTGGCTGACAGGTATGAACCCAATTACCCAAAGGAATGAGTGTCCTTTTTAAGGTTTCTTGGGTGACATAGCAGAAGACTTTTCCAGGGCCTGAAGTGCTGGGACACCTCCAGGTCAGATGTTGGTGGTGGTCTCCCTTGAGCTTTTCTATCACCAGGGTGGTCTCCCTATAAGATCACAAAGGGAGAATAGCCTGAGGACCCCAGGGTGCATTTACGGAGGGAGATGAGAGTCCACAGAATGATGAGGCAGCTTGTTCTGGCACTGTCTGGGTGTTGGCCAGGGGATGCTCTTGTCATACTACTGCTTGGAGAAACAAACTTAACAAGAAAGTTAAAGATATATGGTCCAAAGATTAATAGAGGTAGGAAAGCTGCTGGGGTCTAGCCAGGGGAAACAGGTCCAGACATTGGCTTCTGGCATTAGTCTTTCTCTAGGCATGAGAAGATGCAAGAATTTGGACTCATAAAACTCTTTACCTGAAAACATCTGATTATCTGAAGGCTTTTTTTCTTTTTTTTTTTTTCAGGTTTTCCCCAGAGCAGAGTGCCTTATTTTTTGTCTCCACCCTGAACTCCTTTCAAGGGGGTGTTAAAGGTGAGCATTTTGTAGTGGTCATGATTTAATCTTCATAGAGGCAGCTGGCAAGGCCAACTTCCAGTCAGCAGGGCCCCCTCATTGTCACATATTTGACCATGTTTGGGGGTTGCATTTCATGATCGATGTGTCCCATGGTGCTGGGAAGGCTCATTCCGAGGTCTAACAAAGATTCCACTGACAGGCCCCTCAATGTGTTGTCACTAGACCAGGCCTTGTAAGTAGCAAGTCTCTGGACCCTACCTGTCTTAGTAGCCTCTCGGTCCAGGAAAATATTCCCTCTTGTTGCTTCTTCCCATATCTAGAGTTACATTATTATAACTATTGATCTCATATGGAACTGCATATCAGCATTTTAACACAGGCTCAGTCACACATTTGGTAACGTAAGAAATAATCTTCTGAAACAAGCTGTATAGAAAATAATATATTGAGCAGTTATCAGTAAGGTCACAAGCAAGAATTTAAGTCAAGAACTTTCATTGGATATAGCCTGGTATACCCCAGGTCATCTGACTCAGTTAAATGATTAGAGCCAAGTGTTAATCTCCTGGTTGTACATCATGGAGCATCTGACCTTTATCTAAAGATTGATTACTGAGATGAGCTTTAGAAACAATCTTGGAGTGTCCTTTCTAATAACTTAATTTAACCTTTTAGTGAGTCTTAGTCAGCACAGACCTTAATTAACAAAACTAGAACTTAATATTCAGTGGAACATAATTTTTTCTTTTTGGAGAGCTCATTGTGAGGGCATTAACACTGTAGCCAGGGGAGGCTTTATTCCATCAAATAAAAAAGGTCTGTCAGGGAGCCAGGAAAAGCCAAGCAAGCATCTTGGATTTCCCTTAGGCCTGGCTCTTTGATTTTCAACCGTAGTTTTTCCATTTTCAATTTCCTGATTTAGGAACAGACTATGCCATGTTTCAGGGACATCAGGATAGCAAAAGTCTAACCATGAGGGGTTATTTTTTGTAGAAGCAGAATGAGGGTTGTCTACAAGTACCATAACCTTAAATAATGGTTATTTATGTTACCAAAGTAACAAAAAGATTTTAAAAACAAATATAAATACTTAAAGGCAAAGAAACTCATAATCTGTTATCAAAAGCTGCATTCTAAGAAAACTTTGTTCTCTAAACAGAGAGAAGACCAAATTCCAGTCTGGTACCAGTTTACTGTTAATAACAAAATTTGTTTATCTGCTTAATTTTAGTCTTTTCCATAAATTTTGAAGAACTAACAGTATTCTTCTAAAGGCATGAGAGTAAAACCATAGAAGGCATGTTTAAAATCTGATTCTATTGCAATTGACAAAGAAACCTGGTCATAATACTTTAATAAGATAACTAGAATTATAATTGACCATACTTTATGAGAACATATCAGATCTATATGAATTTCATATAATTTTAGGATATCTATATTAGTAACATCAACCGTACAGTATTACCTGAAGAGATTTGTCACCCCTTCAACAGTAATTGTCACGAAATTTAACATGTCCAATGAACCCAGGTAGCTTAATAGCTCTTTGGGATGTCTCAGGGGCCTCTGAAGCATCCCAAAGTTAGCTAGACATCAAGTTATTTAGGAATTTTTGTCAGTAAATATCAAAAGGGTTTATAACACGCAGTCAGGTAGGATCATATAAGTGAAGTGAAGTGAAGTGAAGTTGCTCAGTCATGTCCGACTCTTTGCGACCCCATGGGCTGTAGCCAACCAAGCTCCTCTGTCCATGGGATTTTCTAGGCAATAGTCCTGGAATGGATTGCCATTTCCTTCTCCAGGGGATCTTCCCAACCCAGGGATCAAACCCGGGTCTCCCACATTGTAGACAGACGCTTTACCATCTGAGCCACCAGAGAAGTCCACAGGATCATATAAGTCACTGTGAAATGATAGTTATTTACTTAGCCAAAGTTAACAAAAGATTTCAAAGGTAAATATAGAACAGATCAATTAAGAGGTAAAGAAATTTAAATCTATTATTTAAAGCAGTTCAATATCTGAAGAAGGTATGTCCTCTTAACACAGAGAAAGGCCAGATTCAAGTTTTGCACCAGCTTACTTTAAACTCATTTAGATAAACTTATTAAATTTATTTTAAACTTAATCAGTCCTAACCATGCACAAAGCTTTTTTCAGAGTCCTCTTTCCACAAACCTTTTAATCACTTTCTGTAACAGTCACCTGTAAGTCAGACCTACTATCTTTTCCCTTATAAAATGTAATTTTATTTTTTATATCTTCTTTATAAAAAACATATATCCTACTTCCTTATTAGATTAGAAAACAAACATTAATACTGGATATTTAATATTGAATATTTCCCAGGTTACATGAATCTGAAACTTATTTAGGTTAATCTTTCTTGTATTTAGAATTATTTGATTTGTAAGCACTTTTCTTTAGGCAAATTAAATTAGAACTCATTTACAACTTCAACAATATTATCAGAAAAAAAGAAAAGACATACACTGAGACATACATAAATCCAGACCAACGGACAGTCAGAGCTCTTATAATTTTGTATTTGAGATTGAAAATAAATATGTCTTTGACCCCTATTTTTCTATGCTTGAAGTTCTAACTTGCCCAAGGCTGAGGTCTCAGGCAAAGGTGGCTGTGTATTTCAAGGACATGGAAAGGGTTAACTTCAAGCTTTTCCCTAGGCAGGCCTTTTAACAAGCTGCTGCTGCTGCTAAGTCACTTCAATCGTGTCAGACTCTGTGCAACCCCAGAGACGGCAGCCCACCAGGCTCCCCCATCCCTGGGATTCTCCAGGCAAGAACACTGGAGTGGGTTGCCATTCCTTCTCCAATTCATGAAAGCGAAAAGTGAAAGTGAAGTCACTCAGTCGTGTCCGACCCTCAGCGACCCCATGGACGGTGGCCTTCCAGGCTCCTCCCAAGCTAGTTGCTTTGAATTACATATGCAAAAAGAATTGGTTTTGCAGTTTCCAAAAAGAAAAATTTATCTCACTCCTTTCAGTCAGCAATCACACAATCATCAGAGGCTGTCACAATGCTTCCCTTACCCTGAGTCCCCAGGTCTCCCTATCTGATGCTCCCTTCCTAGGAGCACAAGGAGGTGATCAGTCTCCTCTTCCAACCATGGGTTAGGTTCCTGCGGGGGGATTGGCCCTGGGGCCTTACCTTATCCTGTGGCCATTCCTCGTGAGTTGGCCCGTCCCTCCAATGAGTACAGTTGGGGCTCAGCCGTCCGGAGTCAGAACACCGGTGCGAAAAAGAACCTGAAATACCGTCAGGTGGCTCGCCTCCACATTCATCTCGGGTTCCTTCACTCCAGCCCAGCCGAGCCACCAGTCTGGTGCTTCAAGGGGCTGGCAGGGTTGGAATCTCGCTGGGGCCTCCAGAAATGTTGCAGAAACCAGTACTCAAGAAAATAAGCACCACACTCGGAAAGTTGGAGAGCACAGGTTTATACATTGGCGGGCCCAGAGGAGTTAACTCTCCAAGCTCTGAGCCCCGAACCAAGAGGTTACAGTTTTAAAGACCTACTATAGTGGGCAACATTCACTTCTAATAGACTGGTTTAAACTAAGGGGTTTCTGTGGGAACAGTGGTCAGGATGGGGAGGCATGATTAAGTAGGTTTGCAGGGGCCAGGCAACTGCAAAGAGCAGGACAAGGGTGAGTGAGATAAGCTCTGTTTCCTAGCATTAAAGTCCCCACTTTCTGAGACTACATGACCCACATGATCCAGACTTTGCAAGGAGCAAGCTGAGGTACAGAGGCAGAACAAGCAGGAGGTTATATAAAATTTTAACTTTTCCTCTTCAATAGGAGGGCCTTCCCTGGAGGGCCAGTGGTTAAGAATCTGCACTTCCACTTCACAGGGCACAGATTCAATTTCTGGTAGGAGAATAAAGATCCCACGTGATGCACAGTGCAGACAATAATCTTTTTTTTTTTTTTAAACAAAAACCTATAGGATACATCCCTCATCCCCCTTACCCTTCTCCCACTCCATGCAAACACATGACCCATTGTACTGTTCACCAGCCACGCCAAGCATATAACCACCTTGGGATCCCCCACTGGAATATCCCCCTGAGATGCCCATGTGATTTCCTCCTTGATGTCCCTCTGATCTGTGCTCCATCAGTGCTTTATCGACAGTCTTCACCTGATCAACTGACTACGATGAAATTTTTCCTTCTAATTTTTACAAACTTACGGAGAAGAAATTGTATTATATTCATCTTCAGTCAGGTTAAAGAATGCGTTCGGATGTATGGCCTTAGTTCCTCTTGGTCATGTGCTTGGTAACCATCACTCCTGTCTATACAACAAGAAAACACTGCACCAGTGATAATCACTGACTTTTCTGGACCCTTTCAAGAAGGGTGCTCTGTCTCCCTAAATCTGGACAGAAAGGCATATTCAGAAAAACACACTGATATCCATGTCCTGGGATTTGAAGCCATCAGAACTAGAAACCACTAGGAATGCTTAAATGCTATTTTTGACTAATTTGTGTACCAGCATAAAAGTGAAAACCTCCAGGGGTCTTCAGTCTTTGCAGTCTATGGCCTCTGCCCACATGGACTTCACATCCTGCCAGGATAGTAGTGAGAAGAGTGGATGCCAGCTTCCTGTGGATGCAAAGGAGCTCAGCGTTCTTTGCATCTCCTGCTGAGAAAACCAAAAAAAAACTAGCTCTTGGAGAGTGAAAGTAAAAGTGTAACAGAGCCAGCAGAAAGAAAAAAGAAACAAATTTCACAGTGTTTTCATTCACTCAAAGGATGTCAACTGGTGTTAACTGCACACTTCTAATTTACCAGTAATAAAGTCTTCCTGCCATGTGGAAAAGCAATACAATTAATATATAAGGAGTTTAGTTTATTAGGTGGGAATGAATGCACAAGAGAAACATAAAGCACGTGAAGATATAGGAACATCCAGGTTACAGATGGGAAGGGGTGGCTTTTTTTATACAGAGTGGGTGAGGGACGTCCTCACTCATAAGGGGATGATTAAGAAGAAACACTAAGAACGCAAAGAAAAAAGTCAAGAGGATACTTGTGCAGAGCTGTTCCCAGGGCACAGAATGCTCAGTGCAAAAATCCCAAAGCCCAAGGAGCTGGACACGTGGGGGGCTGAGGGGAGAGGCGGGGGTGAGTACAGAGGACACTGACTGGATTGAGAATAGTTAGTGGAAAAGGAGTTCATAGGACACAGAGAGACAGGGAATCCATGAGGGCTCTGACCAGAGAATTGCATTGGCTGCTAAGTGGATTGCAGAGTGTATTTCAGAGCAAGAGGGAAGCTGGAAGACCAGAGAGAATCCTGCAGGCAATGGAGCCTGGTGGATGGGCCAGATTGGCAACAGGACAGCTTGTGAGGATCAGTGGTACTTAGGCTAAAGATAGATAGCTGCAAGAACCTCTAAAGGATTTTATTTTTTAAAAAATTCATAAAGACTATGGTTGCAAGAGAACAAGCATAAATTTGAATAGAAAGAATCTACTTAGGAAGGTATTACATAAATTTGGAGATTTGCTGTTTTCCTTCTTAAACGAACCTTCCAAAGGAGGATGAGAATTCATATTCATGATAGAGGCAAAGCAGATTCACCCATTGGGAAGGAAGAAAGGGGACTCAAGTACGATAGGATGAAACAGAAAGCTTTCCAGGTGGTCTAGAGAACTCATCAAGAGCCATCATGATTTTGAATATATGGCATTTTATGCCATAAAAAAAATCAGCTGTACCATATTGCATGCATATGTGCTTGTTCAGTTGCTAAGTCATGTCTAACTCTGAGATCCATGGACTATAGCCCACCAGGCTCCTCTGTCCATGGGATTTTCCAGGCAAGAGTACTAGAGTGGGGTTGCCCTGCCCTCCTCCAGGGGATCTTCCAGACCCAGGGATCAAACCCACATCTCCTACTTAGCAGAAGGATTCTTTACCACTGAGCCAACAGGAAAGACTATCATATTGCAAAACCCACAAATAAACATTAAGCATATTTTAAAAATCAAACTACCTTAATACAAAAGTTGTGCTTATGGATTTAAAAAAAATGCCAGGATTCACCTTAATAATTTCTTTATAAGAATTTCAAATTTTATTGAAGTTACTTGCTGAAGTACAAAGTCATGCTTTTTAACCCGCCACAATCATGACACTCTGTCCATTGTAATTATTTATAATGCTGCCTTAGTTATGTTAAAGAATGGACTTTGCTAATTAGCTCTTGGTGAATGTTCTGATCCTTGGATCTTTGCTTTCTCTTCATCCAGGCTCTGTGGAGTCTCGCTTTTATTTGTACTGACCTTTGACATCTCAACTTTCTGTTTGCTTTTTAAATCCTGGCTAATTAGAGGATTTCAAATTCTTCATGATAAAGAAGTCCTTGTACAGAGCGTGTAATTAGAACATCTGATGACAAGAAGCATGATTCTCACACCCCAGGGTTGAAAGATCACACCTCTGAGCAACATTTTCCCCCAGGATGTTTTGCATTTCAGCAATTAACCTCCTGTTCGGGACATGGTCTGCTATTCATCTCCTAACATCCTTTAGTTGGGATTATTTCAAAATCTGCCCTCTTACTGCCTTTTATCAGATGTGATGAACCCTCAGGTCAGAGTAAAAAGGCCTAGAGAGAAAGTCTATCATCTTATAGAAATGATCACAGTTCCTTTTATTAGAAATGTATCATGGAAAGCTTGCAAATTGCCTTTTGCCCAGCATAAAACTGCTATACTTATGATTCGTTATAATGTTACAGCTATTTCCTCGGTGAACTACAGTCTTTGCTGCATATATATGTTTGGGCGTGTAAGTGCATGCACACACACACAAACAAATGAGGCTCAAAAGGATGCTCCATCACTTCATGCTCATGCTGATACACACGTTCCATGACTCCTTGAAATTCATTTCTAAATGACGATAACACTGACACTTGCCTCAAAGGAGTCTGGGCGAATTAACAGATTAAGATTCTCTAATTAAACTACATGGAGTCAGAACAAGCACTAAATATTAACTAGCATTATTTTACAGGTATCTTGAATGTATCATGTCTCTGAGGCAATAAACTTGAAATATCTCTTTCTTAGAGAAATAATAGACTATAGAGAACTTCAGTTTTCAGCACTGAAATAATAGATTAAGCTCACAGACAAATCGAGAAATTTTCAGAATGAGAACAGAACAGGTGAGCACAAATTTTGAAGGATGCCAACGTATAAGGGGAGAACACAAAAAGTGAAGTCCACAAAAAAGCTGAGGCTATTTGGGGGTCGGAGAGTAGACTGGGTGCAGAACTCACACAACAGCAGACAGACTCAGTGGGCTGGAGTGCAAGGAAAGCCCCCAGGCTCAGAGAGGCTCCTGAGAAGAAAGATGCCAAGCAATCCTTGTTTCAAAGGACACATACATGTTCCTATTATAATGCATGTAATAGTATAACTGATGTGTTTGCTTTTCAAGTCTGTCTTCCATTTTGAAAAAAAGATAATCTTCTGTAACAGTTACATATTAATCATCAGAAACTATCCTCAAACGTGTCAACCAAAAAAAACATTTTATTTGCTTACAATAATGTGTGTCACACTTTCAGCTGGGCTCAGCTGAGTGCTTCTGCTGCTGGTCTCTCCCAAGATGGCTCTTTCATTCATGCCAATGGATATACTTGTGGTCAGAACACACACAGTCTACCCTCTTGGCACATGTCAAGTATTCAGCACGGTACTGTTAACTCCAATCGCCACATGGCACAGGAGGTCTCACTCATCGTGTGCACGTGAATCTCTGTGCCTTGACCCAGCCCTCCCCATTTCCTCCAGCCCCTGATACCCATACTCTGTGATTCTGTGCATTTGCCTTGTTTACATCCCACACACAAGTAAGATCATGCAGTATTCGTCGTTCTGTTTTTGACTTATTTCACTTAGTATAACAGCTTTGCCAATAAAGGTCTAGTCAGGGTTATGGTTTTTCCAGTGGTCATGTATGGATGTGAGAGTTGGACCCTAAAGAAAGCTGAGCACTGAAGAATTGATGCTTTTGAACTGCGGTGTCGGAGAAAACTCTTGAGAGTCCCTTGGACTGCAAGGAGATCCCATCAGTCAATCCTAGAGGAAATCAGTCCTAGGTGTTCATCGGAAGGACTGATGCTGAAGCTGAAACTCCAATACTTTGGCCACCTGATGAGATGAACTGGCTCATTTGAAAAGACCCTGATGCGGGAAAGATTGAAGGCAGGAGGAGAAGGGGATGACAGAGGATGAGATGGCTGGATGGCATCACCGACTCGATGGGCATGAGTGAACAAGCTCTGGGAGTTGGTGATGGACAGGGAGGCCTGGGGCGCTGCAGTCCATGGGGTCGCAAAGAGTCGGACACGACTGAGCAACTGAACCGAACTAAGCAATACGTGCAGGTTCATCTATGTGGCTGCAAATGTCAGAATCTCCTTCTTTAAGGCTCAGTAAAAGTCCACTATGTCTATGCTTTGCTTGTTTAGAAGCCCCACTGGGGCTGTAATAACTAAGGTGTCTTCTCGCACACTGCTAGCAGTAGAGGCCGGAAGTGGTGTTGGCTATTTGTCTCCAAAAGACAAGTGCTACCATCGCCACGTGGAGGGAAGGGGGAGTGGAATCTTGGGAATTCTTGAGCCTCAGGACTCCCACACCATTTCATTACCTTCTGTTGGTCAAATCAGGTCACAAAGTGGCCCAAAATCAAGGAGCAGGAAAACATACTCCACTTCTCTATGGGAGAAGTTGCAATTAATTCTTGGCCATTTTCAATCTACCACATCACCTTAGGTCAAGAGCCACACGGTTGGGTTTTGTACTCCCAATTCCTGAAACATTATTATTCTTCAAGGTATATTGAGTAGCATCATGGTATTATGGGGCATACCTCTTTTCCAAAAATCTGAGGTTAAGAGTATAAAAGAAAACAAAAAACTTCTGCAAATTCTAAAACAGAATGAGATATACTAAGAGTGGTAGCAAAAAGCTAAACCTGTGGGAGCAATGAAGCCAGGCCTCAACACCGTGACGTTTCTGTTGAATTTTACCATCCCCCTTGAGAACTTAATTTTCACCGCTGCCAACCCGATATACTCCTCCTTTTTAAACCTATGACCCAGGAGCCTTTCCTTGCCGCTCTGTATCATCTTAGATGAAACAAATCTGAAACATTACACAAGACTTTACTATGGCAATAAAGGTCAAGAGTAACAAAAAACAAAGATGGCGATTCCCAGAGGACTCGGAGCCCATTCCATCCTTGACTGTGAAAGTGGTTACACCTCTCAACAGCCAGCCTCCTCACTGTCCAGATGCAGGAAAGACTGCCTTGGAGAATGGCAGAAGTGCTTTCTTCATCTCTTTCAGTATTTTAGTTCCCTGCCTGAGAACCTAGGTTATTTTCAGGTGCTGACCAGACACAGAGGTCCCTTTTGGCAGCAGGAACCAGTTTTGTGGAAGATAATTTTTCCTTGGACTGGGGTTGAGGGGCGGTTTGGGGATGATTCAAGTGCATTACATTTATTGTGCATGTTATTCCTATTATTATTACCTCAGCTCCACCTCAGATCATCAGGCATTAGACTGGAGAGGCTGGGGACCCGGGGACCAGGGGACTGTGGTCAGACTCCACACCACACACACTTAACACACTTAAGTGACCTTAACCTGAGGTCACTGCTAGAACCGTAACTGGAGGGAACTAACCACATCACCTATGGATGACAGAGCATCAGGTGTACACATATCAGATGGGGAGCTTTATCACACAGACTCAAGAAATGCTTAAGGTAAAGTGATCCAACACCTTTTTTTCATTCACACAGTTTTCCTGATGCGTCAGAGTAAGAAAGGATCAAGAAAGGTGGGAAGAAATGTCCAACTTGATTGAAAATCTATAAAAGCATAATAGAGATGTTCCCTAAGTTAATACATTCCATGAAACTACTTACTTTTTCAATAATAATTATCACATTTTCATAGCACTAGGGTTACTCCTAGCTTCACCAAATCAATGTTAGGCAAAGATTCAAAGCCTCAGAAAAATGATTATTTAATCTCAAAATATTCCCAAGACTATCTAATTGGCAAAAAATACAGATGCTAAATAAACCTGACCATACATTACAGTAAATAAAACTGAAATAGATTTTCACCATTTTTCCCCTTAGCTTTTCAGTACTAAACAGAGTGTCACTTTTTCCTGGAGTTGTGGAAGTTTTCATTGCATTCTCCAAGCTAGAGATAACTTAATAATACAAAAAAGAATGGTGAATAGAGGACATATAGTTGCATATAGGGAAAAAAAAATCTCCTTTCATCTCCCACAAGGCTACCTTGGAGCCAAGGTTACAGGAACACAGTAGAATCAAGGAACTTCAAATAAAGAACTTGAATTTAAAGGAATTCTACATTTCAAACAGAAAAGGTCCCCAGGGAGAGAAACAGATGCAAGTTTGAATTTTTCTAAATGAGTAAATAAGAAAATATCAGAAGTGTTACTTTCACATGTGGAATGAAAATAAATGAAAATTTTCAGAGGCAAAGGAACAACGTCTGTTTGTGGTAATAATGGTAAATAGTATTTACACAGAGCATTGCAAGTTGACTCACTATTAAAAATAACTGAACTAATGTTTCAATTGTGCGCATGTGTGTCAGTTGGGTCTGACTCTTTCGTGACCCCAAGGACTTTAGCACACCAGGCTCTTCTGTCCATGGGATTTTCCAGGCAAGAATACTGGAGTGGGTCGCCATTTTCTCCTCCAGGGGATCTTCCTGACCCAGCGACCAAATCTGTCTCTCCTGCGTTGCAGTCAGACTCTACCACTCAGCTACTGGGGAAGCCCAATGTTTCAACTGGATTATCAAATTTTGATGATTGTAGATGTTCATCACTCAGTGGGAAGGCTGTTTAACTTCAACTCAGTAACATAGGTTGTCAGAGCCAAGAGCAAACTCGTGCATGTAACAGTGCAATCAGGTGCCATTAGACTCAACATCCAGGTAAAGTCAGAGGTGATTGCTCTGGGGTCCCCCGTTCACATTAGCATTAGGTAACATAAATCTCAGGGCAGCTACTGCACAGTGAATGGTTCTTACATAAATTGAATATATAAGAGTAAGTCATCCTCTGTTTTAAAAGGATGTATGTGTCTCAACATACATGTTGGTTCACTAGTAGGAAGACCTAATGCTAAAAGCAACCAAAAGTCCATAGATGCAGGTGCTTGAAACACACAGAATCAAGATGACACATCCATTTTGGTCCTCAAGACCCACTGTGAGTGCATCTGTTTCCACTAGCCTGATTCCAAGTGGTTGGGCTGTGCTGAAGTCATTCCCATTATTAGTTATAAACAAACTCCAGACAAAAACAGTGAAACAGAACTCCTTCCTTCACACACACTTGCTCCCTTTCCTGCCAACACTTCCAGATGCCCACCCAAGTCTCTGATGCTCCAGGAAGACACTCTGCTTTCAAGGCTGCTCAAAGTGACCTCTGATGCAGGCTGAATCTTCCCCATCATCATAGTTCTACTGATTCATCATCTCCTTTGTCACCAACATTTATTCTTCACCTCAGGACTCTACTAGCTAATCTAACTGATTTTAACAAAACACTGATGGTTTATTTGGGTTTAATTTGTTATCGCTGACAGTTATCACATTCACGTTTAGTGAGAGAACTTATAGGCTGGATCCAGCGAATGATCAGTGTGACAATTTTATGGACTAAAGGATATGCAGAGGGAAAACAACTTCAGAAATAGGTGGGACTCTTGTTTCCACTACAGTTCACTTCAGTCTCTCAGTCATGTCCGACTCTTTGTGACCCATGAATTGCAGCATACCAGACCTCCCTGTCCACCACCAACTCCCAGAGTTTACCCAAACTCATGTCCATAGAGTCGGTGATGCCATCCAGCCTTATCATCCTCTGACATCCCCTTCTCCTGCTCCCCTCAATCCCTCCCAGCATCAGGGTCTTTTCAAACGAGTCAGCTCTTCACATAAGGTGGCCCAAGTATTGGAGTTTCAGCTTCAGCATCAGTCCTTCCAATGAATAACCAGGACTGATCTCCTTTAGGATGGACTAGATGGATCTCATTGCAGTCCAAGGAACTCTCAAGAGTCTTCTCAAACTCCACAGTTCAAAAGCATCAATTCTTCAGTGCTCAGCTTTCTTCACAGTCCAAATCTCACATCCATACATGACCACTGGAAAAACCAGAGCCTTGACTAGACAGACCTTTGTTGGCAATGTAAAGTCTCTGCTTTCTGATACTATCTAGTGGTCATAGCTTTCCTTCCAAGGAGTGAAGGTGAAGTCTCTCAGTCGTGTCTGACTCTTTGGGACCTTGTGGACTGTAGCCTACCAGGCTCCTCCATCCATGGGATTCTCCAGGCAAGAATATTGGAGTGGGTTGCCATTTCCTTCAAGCGTCTTTTAATTTCATGGCTGCAATTACCATCTGCAGTGATTTTGGAGCCCAAAAAATAAAGTCTGAAAGTTTCTATTGTTTCTCCATCTATTTCCCATAAAATGATGGGACCAGATGCCATGATCTTCGTTTTCTGAATGTTGACCTTTAAGCCAACTTTTTCACTCTCATCTTTCATTTTCATCAAGAGGCCTTTTAGTTCCTCTTCACTTTATGCCATAAGGGTGGTGTCATCTGCATATCTGAAGTTATTGATATTTCTCCCGGCAATCTTGATTCCAGCTTGTGCTTCTTCCAGCCCAACTTTTCTCATGAGGTATTCTGCATATAAGTTAAATACACAGGGTGATAATATACAGCATTGACATACTCCTTTCCCAATTTGGAATCAGTCTGTTGTTCCATGTCCAGTTCTAACTGTTGCTTCCTGACCTGCATATAGGTTTCTCAAGAGGCAGGTCAGGTAGTCTGATATTGCATCTCTCGAAGAATTTTCCACAGTTTATTGTGATCTACACAGTCAAAGGCTTTGGCATAGTCAATAAAGCAGAAATAGATGTTTTCCTGGAACTCTCTTGCTTTTTCGATAATCCAGTGGATGTTGGCAACTTGATCTCCAGTTCCTCTGCCTTTTCTAAAACCAGCTTGAACATCTGGAAGTTCACGGTTCACATATTGCTGAAGTCTGGCTTGGAGAATTTTGAGCATTACTTTCCTAGCGTGTGAGATGAGTGCAATTGTGCGGTAGTTTGAGCATTCTTTGGCATTGCCTTTCTTTGGGATTGGAATGAAAACTGACCTTTTCCAGTCCTGTGGCCACTGCTGAGTTTTCCAGATTTGCTGGCATATTGAGTGCACCACTTTCACAGCATCTCTTTCAGGATTTGAAATAGCTTAACTGGAATTCCATCACCTCCACTAGCTTTGTTCATAGTGATGCTTTCTAAGGCCCACTTGACCTCACATTCCAGGATGTCTGGCTCTAGGTGAGTGATCACACCATCGTGATTATCTTGGTCATGAAGATCTTCTTTGTACAGTTCTCCTGTGTATTCTTACCACCTCTTCTTAGTATCTTCTGCTTCTGTTAGGTCCATACCATTTCTGTCCTTTATTAAGCCCATCTTTGCATGAAATGATCCTTTGGCATTTCTAATTTTCTTGAAGGGATTTCTAATCTTTTACATTCTGTTGTTTTCCTCTATTTCTTTGCATTGATCACTGAGGAAGACTTTCTTATCTCTTCTTGCTATTCTTTGGAACTCTGAATTCAGATGCTTATATTGTTGTAGCCATGCTTTCCAGGAAACAAACTCACTCAGAAGGACAATGCAAATAGTGGAGTGCAGTTTATTATACCAGTGGGCACAAGGCAGAGTCTTCTCTTAGCTAAAGACCCTGACCAGTTTTTGTGAAAATCTTAAATACCCTAAGTGTACTTGCTCAAAACCACCTCCCCAAACTCCTTGAAACTTGTCTGGACAAGGTAAAAGAGATATACGATCAAAGTTAACCCATGATTCATGTGTCACAAGACTAGATGAACAGTGGACATTTATCAATAGGACTGTGGTCATATCCCAATAAGCATAATGGAATTTACCATTTTGTTCTGTTACAGAGATAATTAGCATATTCTTTCAGGTAACAGAGAGTCTAAGTCCTGAGGCTCTTTTATCCAAGGGGTCTGGTTTTCCATTGGTATGCCGCTTCTATAGACACCAGNTGAGTGCAATTGTGCGGTAGTTTGAGCATTCTTTGGCATTGCCTTTCTTTGGGATTAGAATGAAAACTGACCTTTTCCATATCCCAGATACAACCTATGAGGAAGGTACTATTAATCTCCCATTTTTACTGATGAGGCAACTGATATATAGAGATGTCAAATAATTCACTCCAAATTATGAGTTGAAGGTGTCATATTCATACAGAGTGGTTAAGAACAGAACAAAAATACTTCAGCCAGTGTGCTTACCTTCAAATCCTAGTTCTGACATTTCCTAGTTATATGTCTTGGGAAAGTTACTTGAGTTTATTTTAAAATACAGGATACAAAACAGCACTTTGCTTATACCATAGTTTATAAAGAGAAAGAGAGGATATCTACAACATGATGAATATGCCACAAATGTTTCCTTACATACTGGAGGTTAGGAAGAGACAAATGATAATACACTAATCACATTTCTGGTCAGTTCAACTAAAATTCAACACTTGGTGTTTTGTAACAGAATTCATGGATTATGGATTCCAAAGAGATCAGGCGTTGATTCTGTTTTTGGCTTGAATTCTTCCCTAGGAAATCTTCATATATGAAAACCAAGTGTGATTGGGAAAAGATTTAGAAGATGCAGTAATCCTGAATAAGATGATCACACCAATTTGTAACCAAATGTATAAAGAAATGTTCTCTTATAGCTGTTTGTTATTTATGATCAATTCAAATATGTGTTTTCCTTAAAATATGGTTCATCACTCACAGAAATGAAATCTAATCCTTTTAATTTCATAAATTCATTTTTATTGAGTTAAACCACAGGCAAAAGAATTTTCAATCATTGTGGTTTTCTCTTAGTATTTGAAAAAAGAGATTTCTGATTAATTACAAGTGCCATCTTAGGCATCATGGCCAAAAAATGGGTCTTTTATTTAGGCTGTATTTATCTTTACTGTATTATTAGAGTTCAGCTGTGGAAATAAACTACATGACTCATGATAACAAATATCATATCATTTTAAATTAGCATTAGCTAGACTACAACTAAAAAAATAGTCAAGTATTCTTATAGTAAAATATAGGCAAACTATTTTGCACTTTATCATCTTCTCTAGGAATAAGGCAAGCCTAAATATATTTCTGTCTAGACCTTCTAAATTTTGCAAAAAGAAATTTTTTAAAAATAATTATTTTGCTTTGATAATCTATGTATTTTAGAGACACAAACACAAATAAAAACTGTTTGGCCTTAAAATGCATGCCAGCTATGGACACAGTTTCGGGGTTTGTAACTAGATAGATAGACTGAACAATTATCAGTCTGGAAAATCTCCAAGGAAATAAGTTTTTAACTTTCACAATGGTAATTTAGAAATTGGCCCACTTCTTGTGCCTGTGCTGAATTGATATTGAATTGTGATTTACATTACTTTATTCTCATCACTAGTGACTGAGTTTTTAAGGACACAGAATATCTTCATGTTGAAAATTCAGTGACAAACATGAATAACTACCATTATCGTACACTGAGCATATTATTTAAATCTTGCCATAATCATTAAAAAGTTCTTTCAAACAAAATAACTAAAGTTAAGAAAATTTAATGATTTGGTAAAGGTTACAGAGCTAATAAATTGCAGAAAATGCTAAATCTCAGATCCATTTGATTACAAATTTCTATTCTTTCACCTACCTTTTACTGACCAACATATAGATTGCACCCAGCGTGTACATATTGAATAGATTAATATATTCCTAAGGAAATGATAATCAAAACCATGTCTAAAAACATCCTGATGTGAAATAAAATCAATTTCTTTTAATATAGCCATGCAGTGCTGAGTTGCTCAGCTGTGTCCAACTCTTGGAGACCCCATGGACTGTAGCCTGCCAGGCTCCTCTGTCCATGGGGATTCTCCTGGCAAGAATACTGAAGTGGATTGCCATGCCCCTCCTCCAGGGGATCTTCCCAACCCAGGGATCAAACCTAGGTCTCCCACATTGCAGGCGGATTCTTTACCATCTGAGCCACCAGGGAAGCCCATGACTACTGAGTAGGCAACTTATCCCTTCTCGAGGGCATCTTTCTGACCCGGAGATAGAACTGGCATCTCCTGCATTGCAGGTGGATTCTTTAAAAGCTGAACTACCAGGGAAGCCTTTTAATGTAGACGGCCAAGTAAAACACCTACTCAAGCATACATTAACACTTTTTCAATCAAAGCCTATAATCATAGAAAGAGTCTACAAACCTAAATATGTTATGTATCAATATACTATATATGTGTACAGTTAAGAGAGATTCTGTTGTATATCTCTCAATTGTACTGAAGAAGAAAATAGTCTAAAACAGAGATTAATGTGCAGTGCATGTTCAGTTCAGTTCAGTCGCTCAGTCGTGTCTGAGTCTTTGCGACCCCATGAATCGCAGCACACCAGGCCTCCCTGTCCATCACCAACTCCCGGAGTTCACTCAGATTCACGTCCATCGAGTCAGTGGTGCCATCCAGCCATCTCATCCTCGGTCGTCCCCTTCTTCTCCTGCCCCCAATCCCTCCCAGCATCAGGGTCTTTTCTAATGAGTCAACTCTTTGCATGAGGTGGCCAAAGTACAGGAGTTTCAGCTTTAGCATCATTCCTTCCAAAGAACGTGGCACTAAGTGTTACAATGGAACTTAGGGGTGGACATTTTATAACAAGATCTAGATTTGTTTTTCTGACAACTAAGAATTATTTAATGTGGGCCATTATTTATAAAACATATAAAATGTTAATATTCTTTTATATATCTTGATGAAATCTTTTTGCATTTCTTCACAGAAGGATTTATAGTTGGTCTATTTAAAGAGAATTTTGCCAAAATGGACACCAATTTTAAAAAGGCAGAAATTAATATCCAAACAGATTCAAATAACCTGGAATTCTTCCATGATGTATTTAACACTGTTCTTTGGTAAAACATTAAACAGCACATAATTATAATACTGGGCTTCTCAAGTGGCACAGTAGTAAAAAATCTGCCTGCCCATGCAGGAGACATGGGTTCAATCCCTGGGTTGGTAATATCCCCTGGAGGAGGACATGGAAACCAACTTAAGTATATTTGCTTGGGAAAGTCCATGGACAGAGAAACCTGGCAGGCTACAGCCCATGGGGTCACAAAGAGTTGGGCACGACTGAACTTGCACACATATAATTATGATATTAAAGCATGGATATCATGTTTTATAGGTGGACATCAAAATTCCATGTGATACATCTTCTGTTGATCTCTTTATTCTCATCTGAAACTTGAAGTTGGCTCGCATGAACCCTAAGCACCCTTTAAGTTCATATTTTCATGATGTCATTGCCCTTATAATACACTCCTCGATCAAATAATATTAATTATCAGTTAAATATGTGGTTATCTTCCTACAGTATTTAGTGAAGAATGAGAGACTAATTGCATCACTATCATTTTTCTGATCCTTTTATATTTCTCTTGTTCCTGTGGTACATTTGCAAACTGACAATATCCTTAGCTCCATTCTTTAAAGATCTTACCCAGAAAAGAGTTTCAAAAAGAAAGAAGCTGAAAAAAACAATTGTTTCTACATAGTAAATACTTACTTGCATTCGTCTGTTTTTCCAACGTTTTCCTTTCCTATCACCCTACTCCTGCATACAGACAAAAGCAAAAGAGTAGGCTACTGCAATATGGAATCATGGATCAAAATCTAATGTTCTTTTCTTTTTCCTCTTTGTTTCTTTGTACAAGTTTGAAGTTGTTATTCCCTTCTTATATTTTATTTTCTTAGCTAGAGCTAGTGAGACATTATCTATATTGAGTAATTAATCATCATCAAACTGGTCTAATTCTCTTTTACTGCTGCATCCTGTTAGTAATGTGACCTGGAGGAAAATTTCACTCACTATCATCTTCCTCATCTGTAAGATACTAAGGTTAGACTCAATAATCTATTCAATTTCCAGAATAGAGTAAAATTAAGACAAATTGATAGTACGAGTATAAAAATATATTTAGTAAATAAGTATTTATTGAATAACTATTGTGAGCTGGATACATAGAAGATCAGCTAGTTCCTGAGATAATACCTGATAGATATTAGATAGTACTTTATAGGTATCCTTTAAGAATTCAGTTTACTGAAGAAGACAGGAGCACAGAGAAATACTTAGAGTTGAATGGAATAGTATTCTTATGGAAGTGTATAGATAATCCTAGAGCCCATTATAGTGAAGTGCTTAATAGATGCTAAGGATATAATGGTAAATGAGGTATCTCAGCTCTGTCTGGAAAGATAAGAGGAAACTCTGAGCAGAGAAGACATGGAACAGCCTTTTGGGAAAAGATCAGGGAATTAAAAAAGTAAAATTCATACTGAAGAGCGCTTACATTTCCAGGAAGAAGACAGAAAAGAAATGGCCAATGAGACTAAACAAATAGGTTAAGCTAATATTGAAAGTGACTTTGTAATCCTGCTAAGGTATATGAGCTTCCTAGGAAGTGAGAATTTGAAAACAGGGGAATGATGTCATTCTTTTAGACTGCTTTTAGAAACAACTTTTTCAGTGATGTGAAAATGGAGCATGAAACATCAAAGGAAATAATTTTCAATATTGGACATCTATAAAAATTTAATTATTATCTGATCATATTACTTTGCAGATGGCTCAGGTAGAAGTACTGACCTTTAGCAGACAATGAGTATGACATTCAGAGCCTAGATTTCATCAGAATGAAGAATCACTGCATGTGAAATTTGATGATTAGATGTATTCTCTGAAGAGCAATAAATCTCAGAGCTCTGGACATTATGGGGGATTCTCAAGAAATGAGCCTCAGGGAATTTCTTACAGAAGATTTATTATATCAGCAATCATTATGCAACCATTTCTTAAAACTAAAATTTTAACTTTAGAGCATTTTTTTTCCCTTCCATTTTTTAAAATAATTTTCTTTGTGCTTTCCAATGGAATCTCCATGCTTATAGAATGTTATACATACGGTTTGGTATCCAGTGTGATAACTGCTAGTAACATATGACTACTGAGAATTTGAAATGTGGTGCTTGTGACTGAGAATTTGAAATTTTAATGTTATTTAATTGTAATTATACTAATAATTAAACTACAGACTTTATTCCAGTCTCCTCAGTTTTCTTATACATCTGCTACTTATCTGTTCCAGGATTCAATCTAAGATCAAATACTGCAGTTGGTCATTATGCCTTCTTGGTCTCCTCCAATCTATGACAATTCTCCAATCTTATCTTTCACGACCTTGAAGCTTTGCAGAATAGTGATGGGTGTTTTCTATACTGTCTCCCTCATGTTTTCTCATAATTAATTGAGGTTATGAATTTAGGGAAATATACTCTAGAGATGGTAAGCCCTACTTGTTGTGTCTATCAAAGGGTATATGGCCTCAAAATGACTTGTTATTGATGACCTTAGCCTTGACTACTTGATTAGAGTAGTATCTGCTATTTTTTGGAGAAGGCAATGGCACCTCACTCCAGTACTCTTGCCTGGAAAATCCCATGGATGGAGAAGCCTGAAAGGCTGCAGTCCATGGGGTCGCTGAGGGTCGGACACAACTGAGCAACTTCACTTTCACTTTTCATTTTCATGCATTGGAGAAGGAAATGGCAACCCACTCCAGTATTCTTTCCTGAGAATCCCAGGGATGGGGGAGCCTGGTGGGCTGCCATCTCTGGGGTCGCACAGACTCGGACACGACTGAAGTGACTTAGCAGCAGTGGCAGCAGCAGCTGCTATTTTTTTCCCTGTAAAGGTATTGTTTTTCCTCTTCTACAATCTATTCATTAGAAGTTATTATCATAGACCAGGCTCACTCAAGAAGCACTGCATTAAACTATATCTCTTAAAGGAAGAGGTGTCAGGAATTTGTGGCCATATATTAAAACCAGCAGAAAAATTAGTGAATGTTGGAGGAGATGCTTTGAGTATATGCCAGTATCCTCTTTCACCTTAATGCCAACTAATTTTAGCATCCATCTATGTATCTCGCTGGGAGAAGGAAATGGCAACTCACTCCAGTATTCTTGCCTGGAGAATCCCAGGGATAGAGGAGCCTGGTAGGCTGCCGTCTATGGGGTCGCACAGAGTCGGACACAACTGAAGCAACTTAGCAGCAGCAGCAGCATGTATCTTGCCTTCAGTAATTATTAGTGCTTGATTGCTTGCTTTCTTTTCTTAACAAAAATATTTTATAGGCTTTTGGGGGATTTCATTAGTGTATAATATTTTTCAACTTTTATATTTGAAATTATTTGCTTGCATGGCTAAATATCACTATAGGTTAAATAGCTGCCTGGCAGAATAATAAGAATATGCCAAATTATCTAATTGTTTGTTGTTGTTGATGTCTAATTACACACAAGTACTTATCAAGTAATATATACTTTATGGAGGGGAAAAAATATCTAAACATATTTAAGGTAACATTCGAACCTTTCACCATCTGAATGATTCAAATATGATGAAGTCATATTTGGAAAGTGAAAAGAAGGGATCTCAGTGTTGAGTTCATTTAAATAAGCATTTAATCATTTTTGTTTCCCCCAAATTATCCAACTGGGCAGGGAAAAACAATTGAAATAATATATCTCAATAACTTAGTCATAAATTCACTGGTCTTTTTTGTTACTGTTCATTCGAACAGTGAAAATTACGGTGAGTAAAGAGCCTCTTGATGAAAGTGAAAGAGGAGAGTGAAAAAGTTGACTCAAAGATCAAAATTCAGAAAACGAAGATCACGGCATCCGGTCCCATCACTTCATGTGAGATAGATGGGGAAACAGTGGAAACGGTGGCTGACTTTATTTTTCTGGGCTCCAAAATCACTGCAGATGGTGACTGCAGCCATGAAATTAAAAGGCGCTTACTCCTTGGAAGAAAAGTTATGACCAACCTAGATAGCACACTGAAGAGCAGAGACATTACTTTGTCAACAAAGGTCCGTCTAGTCAATGGGTATGGTTTTTCCAGCGGTCATGTATGGATATGAGAGTCAGACTATAAAGAAAGCTGAGCACCGAAGAATTGATGCTTTTGAACTGTGGTGTTGGAGAAGACTCTTGAGAGTCCCTTGGACTGCAAGGAGATCCAACCAGTCCATCCTAAAGGAGATCAGTCCTGGGTATTCCTTGGAAGGACTGATGTTGAGGCTGAAACTCCAGTACTTTGGCCACCTGATGCAAGGAACTGACTCATTGGAAAGACTCTGATGCTAGGAAACATTGAGGGCAGGAAGAGAAGAGGACGACAGAGGATGATATGGCTGGATGGCATCATCAACTCAATGGGCATGGGTTTGGGTGGACTCTGGGAGTTGGCAATGGACAGGGAGGCCTGGCATACTGCAGTTCGTGGGGTCTCAAAGAGTTGGACATGACTGAATGACTGAACTGAACTGAACTGAACTGAAACGCACCAGGAAAATTAAAGAAGGTTGACCTGAACTTACTTATTTTTATGAGTATGTTGAAACTCCAGTACTTTGGCCACCTTATGCAAAGGGTTGACTCATTGGAAAAGACTCTGATGCTGGGAGGGATTGGGATGAGGGCAGGAGGAGAAGAGGACGACAGAGGATGATATGGCTGGATGGCATCATCAACTCAATGGGCATGGGTTTGGGTGGACTCTGGGAGTTGGCAATGGACAGGGAGGCCTGGCATACTGCAGTTCGTGGGGTCTCAAAGAGTTGGACATGACTGAATGACTGAACTGAACTGAACTGAACTGAAACGCACCAGGAAAATTAAAGAAGGTTGACCTGAACTTACTTATTTTTATGAGTATGTTGAAACTCCAGTACTTTGGCCACCTTATGCAAAGGGTTGACTCATTGGAAAAGACTCTGATGCTGGGAGGGATTGGGGACAGGAGAAGAAGGGGACGACAAAGGATGAGATGGCTGGATGGCATCACTGACTCGATGGATGTGAGTCTGAGTGAACTCTGGGAGTTGGTGATGGACAGGGAGACCTGGCGTGCTGCGATTCATGGGGTCGCGAAGTGTCAGACACGACTGAGCAACTGAACTGAACTGAACTGATCAGATCAATTGCCTAATTTCATTAATCTTTGTAGAACATAGCCTGTAATTTTGCACATACATCCTTTGCCAGAATTTTTATATTCTCCAAAGCTGTCAAAGTAATTAGAGGAGTTCTGAAATACTCCTCTAAATTTTAGTCTCTTGAACAATATTCTAACACCTGCTTCATTATAAGTTGTTTCTTTATCAATGTGTAAATCATTTTACTAGACTATTTCTGCTTCTGTTGGTTGAAAATTTAAATATAAATATCATATTTTCTCTGGACTTGAGGAAAAAAACACTGTACAAAGTTAGTCATGAAGTCATTCAAAGTGTAGTTCTTTTTGATGTGCAAACTATCAGTGTACCAAACCCAAGGCTTTTTGGATTGGTATCATTGATACTAAATAAGCTTTTAACATGCAGATATATTTATTAAGCAGATACTCACAGAGCATATCTAAAGAATCAGTTCAGTTCAGTTCAGTCGCTCAGTCATGTCCAACTCTTTGTGAGTCCATGGACTGCAGCACACTAGGCCTCCCTGTCCATCACCACTCCTGGAGTCTACTCAAATTCATGTCCATCGAGTAAATGATGCCATCCAACCATCTCATCTTCTGTCATCCCCTCCTCCCTCCAGCCTTCTATCTTTCCTAGCATCAGGGTCTTTTCAAATGAGTAAGTTCTTCACATCAGGTGGCCAAAGTATTTCAGCATTCCTTCCAATGAATATTCAGGACCAATTTCCATTAGGATGGACTGGTTGGATCTCCTTGCTGTCCAAAGGACTCTCAAGAGTCTTCTCCAACACCACAGTTCAAAAACATCAATTCTTTAGTGCTCAGCTTTCTTTATAGTCCAACTCTCACATCCATATATGACTACTAGAAAAACCATAGGTTTGACTGATGGTGGTGGTTTAGTCACTAAGTTGTGCGACTCTTGCGACCCCATGGACTAGCCCGCCAGGTTCCTCTGTCAATGGGATTCTCCAGGCAAGAATACTAGAGTGTGTTGCCATTCCCTTCTCCAGGGGATCTTCCTGACCCAGAAATCGACCCCAGGTCTCCTGCATTGCAGGCAGTTTCTTAACTGACTGAGATATGAAGGAAGCCCATAGCTTTGACTAGATGGACCCTTTTTGGCAAAATTATGTCTCTGCTTTTTAATATGCTGTCTAGGTTTGTCATAGATTTTCTTTCAAGGAGCAAACATCTTTTGCTTTCATGTTGCAGTCACCGTCTGTGGTGATTTTGGAGCCCTCAAAAATAGTCTGTAACTGTTTCCATTGTTTCCCCATCATTCTAAAGAATAGGCATTATTTAAAGCATTATATAATGACATAGAACCACAGACTGGTTCCAAATAGGAAAAGGCATATGCCAAGGCTGTATATTGTCAACTTGCTTATTTAACTTATATACAGAGTACATCATGAGAAATGCTGGGCTGGAAGAAGCACAAGCTGGGATCAAGATTCTGGGAGAAATATCAATAACCTCAGATATGCAGATGACATCACCCTTATGAAAATGTTGGCTCAAAGCTCAACATTCAGCAAACTAATATCATGGCGTCTGGTCCCATCACTTTATGGAAGATAGATGGGGAAACAGTGGAAACGGTGGCTGACTTTATTTTTTGGGCTCCAAAATCACTGCAGATGGTGATTGCAGCCATGAAATTAAAAGACGCTTACTCCTTCAAAGAAAAGTTATGACCAACCTAGATACCATATTGAAAAGCAGAGACATTACTTTGCCAGCAAAGGTCTGTCTAGCCAAGGCTATCGTTTTTCCAGTAGTCATGTATGGATGTGAGAGTTGGACTATAAAGAAAGCTGAGCACTGAAGAATTGATACTTTTGAACTGTGGTGTTGGAGAAAACTCTTGAGAGTCCCTTGGACTGCAAGGAGATCCAACCAGTGCATTCTAAAGGAGATCAGCCCTGAGTTTTCTTTGGAAAGAATGATGTTAAAGCTGAAACTCCAGTACTTTGGCCACCTCATGTGAAAGATTCATTGGAAAAGACTCTGATGCTGGGAGAGATTGAGGGCAGGAGGAGAAGGGGATGACAGAGAATTAGATGGCTGGATAGCATCACTGACTCGATGGACGTGAGTCTGAGTGACCTCCGGGAGTTGGTGATGGACAGAGAGGCCTGGCGTGCTGCCATTCATGGGGTCGCAGAGTTGGACACGACTGAGCGACTGAACTGAACTGATACTAGAATAATAAATACATTTCAATATTACTGACTATAGATGATTATGGGTGCTAAGGTGCTTCAGTCATGTCTGACTCTTGGTGACCCTATGGACTGTAGCCCTGGGCTCCTCTGTCCATAAGATTCTCCAGGAAATGATACTTGAGTAGGCTGCCATGCCTTCCTCCTGGGAATCTTCCCAACCCAGGGATTAAACCCATGTCCCTTACATCTCCTGCATTAGCAGATGGGTTCTTTACCACTAGCCCCACCTGTGAAGCCCAGAGATAATAATTATCATTTTTAATATGGATTTTACATAAAATACTAAGTGTTTTAAAAGAAAGTAATTATAGTACAAAGAACTCCATATATTCACCACTTAGCTAAGGAAGGCTTAAGTATTTCTACTAGATTATATCTCTTTCTTTCAACCACACAAAGCAACTATTTCATTTAAAAAAAAAAATCCTATTTTTGTTTTTCTCTATATTTTTACTATATTTATCCCTAAAAACTATGTTGCATTTTCTGCCTGCCTTTAAAATTCATATAGATATAATTTATTATATTTTATTTTAACATGATTACTTTTCTCAAAAATGTAACGATTCATCTATATGGATTCATGAAGTTTTAGTTCACTCATTTCTCACCACTGATTTATATTTATTTGTTTAGATTAAACATAATCTGTAAGTGATATACATTTGAGGGATTTCCAGATTTTTAAAAATCATTGTTTTTGATGTTTATATGTACATTTGCTTGTGAGTGTGTGTGTGTGTATTTATTATGCTGCAATGAATAGCTTTGTTCACAACTTTTATGCAACTGAGAGCAGAATTGATAGGCTTGTCAGTTACACACATATTTCATCTATCCAGGTAATGACAAAAGATACCAATTTATTACCCCATTAGATCTTTACATTTTGTAAATATGGGGATAGTAAAATGGTATCTCATGGGTTTTAATGTCCATTTACCTAATTTATAATGTGGTTTACATCTTCTATGTTTATACAAAATTCCCTTTATTTTTCTCATTGTCTGATGGTTTTTCATTTTATATTAAACTGCAGAGTATACTTTATACTCAGGAAATTATATCTTTTCTGAAAATATATGACATTTTCATACATTTGTGAGTTACATTTTAACTCTCTTCTTGATGCTTGCTGTATGGAAGTTATTAATAATAATATCATCAAATATATTGAGGTCTAGCTTTATGATTGCACATTTTATGTCTTATTTAAAAGACCATTTCCTAACATGAAACCATAAAATAATATTTTCTTACATTAATTCTAAATGTTTCATTTCACTGATAATCCTTTCGTTTATACAGACATTTTTTCCCCTTCATTACAGTGTGAAGTAGTGATTAAATTCCAGGTGTTTTTAAAATTTTTTTCTGTATAAACAGTTCTCTCAGAGCTAGGTATAAATAGCACACCTTCTTCACATATATGTAAAGGTATTTTATTATAAGCAACTTTCAACACATGTGGGTCATTTATTGAACTTCATATACTATTTCATTTGGCAGTTCCTGAATGTCACACTGTCTACATTAGGTTTTACCAAACTATGGTTAGTGGGTCAAATATGGGACATCTATTTTTACTCAATCTGGGAACAATGTTGTTGTTGTTTAGTCACTAAGTCATGTCCAATTCTTTTGGGATCCCATGGATTATAGCCCACCAGGCTCCCCTGTCCATAGGGTTTCCCAGACGAGAATACTGGAGTGGGTTGCCATTTTCTTCTCTAGGACATCATAATGACTCAAGGATCAAACCTAATGTCTCCTGCATGGCCAGGCTCATTCTTTACCACTGAGCCACCAGAGAAGTAGCTAATAATAGTTTTTACAATTTTAAATGGTCAAAAATTCTAAAGAATGATAATATCCCTTGGCAAGTGAAAATTATGAAACACTTAAATTGTGGAGTCTATCGATACCACTTTTTGGGAACACTCCAATTATTTGCATATTGACTATGGCTGCTTTAGCGTTGCAGTGGTAGAGGTGAGCAGTTAGGAGACACTAGACCTAAAATATCCACTCCCTGCCCCTTTACAGAAAAAGTCTGCCAAGCCGTGTCCAACTTAAAGACAAACAAGTCTCTTTGCAGTCTCCCCTTTCCTGGAAATTTACTTCTACTTCACCTTTACAACAAAGGCATCATGCAGTCCTATAGATGTCAGTTTTATGCACATGTTTCCTGTTAGACTCCCACATCAGTTTGGTTCTGACTTTTTATACTCCTCCCTAAAACCCATGCAGTCATCAAAACACAACTTGAATTAAACCTGGGCATGCTGGAAACCTACAGGCAAAAACTGGTTTGTTAGCATGGTCCTACTTGCACATCATTTTTGTCTCAGTATATTTCTTCCCTTCTTTGTTCCAACTCAGCATTTGCAAGCAGCAAAGTTTTGTTGTTGTTGTTTTGTTGTGTTTAATATAGATTTTCAGCTGTATAATCAGCAGGACTGTTCACATTATCTCATATGACATGCTGCCCCAAAACAGAAGTCTATATTATGTCATCTAAGTTTTTGTTTTAGATTTCTCAAACATTAAGAACTGAAAAAAATTGTATATCTTCATGAAATGAATGCTGTCATAACATTTATTAAAAGGTATGAAACCCTGTGAATGGAAATAAGATTAGGATTGACATAAAAAAGCCAAGCCAGAGACCAGATTGCTGCTTGGAAGGAATGAGATATGAATAATTTACAAAAGTAGAAATCTCTGAGTGTTTTCTGCTATTGTTTTTAACTATAAGGTTCAATAACTGTGTTTCTTTGGAACTACATCCCTCTGGAAATACATCCATCTGGAAATACACTGTATAATTTGTTTGGCATATTTGAGTGCCATAACTCTCTCTGAGGTTGTAGATATAACACAGAGATCCATGAAAAATTATTTGTGCCTAATATTTCCTTACATCCAGGAAATAACTTCCTCATAATAAATCATATTTAGAAAATGTGGCTTATAAAAATAGCATTTGTCTTCAACATTTTGTCTCATGGACCCTGTTCTATTTCCTGTGAAAAAAGTGTATCTACCACTTACTCAGTTCACACATTCCCATGTGAGCCCAAGACCATCTTTGTTATATTCATATGGAAAAGAAACCAATGAGATATTATGAATCAAAAGATATTAAAGATAGTATACATTATTATCATTTTGCAAACAACAATTACAGTGTTGATACTAATTACTGTGATAATTAAAGGTGATTTATATTACTTCACATTAAAGTTGCATGATAGCTTAAAATCTATACGAAAATATAAAATGTAAATAAACTATTGGGCATTTGAGCTGGGTTTCGTGGCTCAAACAGTAAAGAGTCTGCCTGTATTGTGGGAGACCTGGGTTCAATCCCTAAGTTGTGAAGATCCCCTGGAGAAGGAATGGCTACCCACTCCAGTATTCTTACCTGGAGAATTCCATGGACAGAGGAGCCTGGAGAGCCCCAGTCCATGGGGTTGCAAAGAGTCGGACATGACTGAGTAACTAACATTTCACTTCTACCCCAACTCCTTCAGTGCCAGAAGAAAATGCTTCGTATAAAACTTCTGTAGGTCACAGGTCCCCCAGAGTCTACCTCAGACATGAGACCTGTGGCTTCCCCATCTCCTGGAGTGGTTAATTTATAATCAGTTGATCTTGACCTCTGGATTGCCCCAGGAATGCCTCGTGTATACAGTGAGCCTTTATTGTCATTGCAGTCAACTCTGTACAAAAGTGTATTGTCCCTCCTCACTCCCACAGCTGGAATTTCTGCTAACCATGGAGACACTGTACCAAAACAAGGAAAAGGAAAAATATTTAGTGACTTCCCTGGTGGTTCAGGACATCTTTTTTGGGTGCTACTTCTAGAAGGTCTTGTAGGTCTTCATAGAACCATTCAACTTGACTTCTTCAGCATTACTGGTAAGGGCATAGACTTGGAGTACTGTGATACTGAATGGTTCACCTTGGAAATGAACACAGATCATTCTGTTGTTTTTGAGATTGCATCCAAGTACTGCATTTTGGACTCTTTTGTTGACTATGATGGCTACTCCATTTCTTCTAAGGAAGTCTTGCCCACAATAGTAGATATAATGGTCATCTGAGTTAAATTAATCCATTCCAGTCTATTTTAGTTCACTGATTCCCAACATTTCGATGTTCACTCTTGTAATCTCCTGTTTGACCAGTTTTCCTTACAGGAGACTGGAATGAAAAAGCAGAAAGTCAAGAGATACCTGGAGTAACATGTAAATTTGGCCTTGAAGTACAAAACAAGGCAGGCCAAAGGCTAACAGAGTTTTGCCAAGAGAACACTCTGTTCATAGACAACACCTCTTCCAACAACCCAAGAGAAGCCTCTACACATGGACATAACCAGATGGAGAATACCAAAATCAGGTTGATTATATTCTTCACAGCCAAAGATGGGAGATGTTCTATACAGTCAGCCAAAACAAGACTGGGAGCTGACTGTGGCTCAGATCATGAACTCCTTACTGTCAAATTCAGACTCTACTTGGAGAAAGTAGGGAAAATCACTAGACTATTCAGGTATGACCTAAATCAATCCCTTATGATTATACAGTAGAAGTGACAAATAGATTCAAGGGCTTAGATCTGAGAGACAGTGCCTGAAGATCTATGGACAGAGGTTCATGACATCACATAGGAAGCAGTGATCAAGACCATCCCCAAGAAAAAGAAATGCAGAAAGGCAAAATGGTTGTCCAAGGAAGCCCTTACAAATAGCTGAGAAAAGAAAAGATGCAAAAGGCAAAGGAGAAAAGGAAAGATATACCCATCTGAATGTAGAGTTCAAGAACTCTGAATAGCAAGAAGAGATAAGAAAGCCTTCCTCAGTGATTAGTGCAAAGAAATAGAGGAAAACAATAGAATGGGAAAGACTAGAGACCTCTTCAAGAAAATTAGAGATACCAAGGGAACATTTCATGCAAAGATGGGCACAAAAAGGACAGAAATGGTAATAGAAGCAGAAGATATTAAGAAGAGGTGGCAAGAATACACAGAAGAACTATATAAAAAGATCTTCATGAACCAGATAATCATGATGGTATGATCACTCACCTAGAGCCAGACATCCTGGAATGCGAAGTCAAGTGGGCCTTAGGAAACATCAGTATGAACAAAGCTAGTGGAGGTGATGGAATTCCAGTGGAGCTATTTCAAATCCTGAAAGATGATGCTGTAAAAGTGCTGCACTCAGTATGCCAGCAAATTTGGAAAACTCAGCAGTGGCCACAGGACTGGAAAAGGTCAGTTCTCATTCCAATCCCAAACAAAGGCAATGCCAAAGAATGTTCAAACTACTGCACAATTAATTGAACTCATCTCACTGCTAGCAAAGTGATACTCAAAGTTTTCCAAGCCAGGCTTCAACAGTATGTGAACCGTGAACTTCCAGCTGTTGAAGTTGGATTTGGAAAAGGCAGAGAAACAAGAGATCAAATTGTCAACATCTGCTGGATCATCAAAAGAGCAAGAGAGTTCCAGAAAAACATCTATTTCTGCTTTACTGACTATGCCAAAGCCTTTGACTGTGTGGATCACAACAAACTGTGGAAAATTCTTCAACAGGTGGGAATACCAGACCACCTGACCTGCCTCCTGAGAAATCTGTATGCAGGTCAGGAAGCAACACTTAGAACTGAACATGGAACAACACACTGGTTGCAAATCAGGAAAGGGGTATGTCAAGGCTGTATTTTGTCATCCCGCTTATTTAAATTATATGCAGAGTAATTATGAGAAATGCTGGACTGAATGAAGCACAAGCTGGAATCAAGATTGCTGGGAGAAATATCAATAACCTCAGATATGCAGATGACACTACTCTTATGCGAGAAAGTGAAGAAGACCTAAATAGTCTCTTGATGCAAATGAAAAAGGAAAGTGAAAAAATTGGCTTAAAACTCAACATTCAGGAAACAAAGATCATGGCCTCTGGTCCCATCACTTCATGGGAAATAGATGGAGAAACAATGCAACCAGTGACTGACTTTGTTTCTTGGGCTCCAAAATCACTGCAGATGGTGACTGCAGCCATGAAATTAAAAGATGCTTGCTCCTTGGAAGAAAAACTATCGCCAACCTAGACAGCATATTAAAAACCAGAGACATTGCTTTGCCAACAAAGGTCCATCTAGTCAAAGCTATGGTTTTTCCAGTAGTTATGTATGGATGTGAGAGTTGGACTATAAAGAAACCAGAGCACCAAAGAATTGATGCTTTTGAACTATGGTGTTGGAGAAGACTCTTGAGAGTCCCTTGGACTGCAAAGAGATCCAGCCAGTCCATCCTAAAGGAAATCAATCCTGAATATTCATTGGAAGGACTGATCCTGAAGCTGAAACCACAGACTTTGGCCACTTGATGCAAAAGAACTGACTCATTTGAAAAGATCCTGATGCTGGGAAAGATTGTAGGCAGGAGGAGAAGGGGACAAGAGAGGATGAGATGGTTGGATGGCATCACCGACTCAATGGACATGAGTTTGAGTAAGCTCCGGGAGTGGTGATGGACAGGGAGGCCTGGCGTGTTGTAGTCTATGGGGTTGCAAGACTCGAGCATGCCTGAGTGATTTAACTGAACAAGTGGTTCAGTGGCTAAGATTCAATGCTCTCAATGTCGGGAGTCTGGGTTCAATCCCTGGTCAAGGAACTAGATCCCACATGCCTCAACTAAGAGTTCACATGTCACAAATAACTGCATGCTGCGGCTAAGTCCCAGGGCATTCTTAAAGCAATAAATAAATGAAATTAAGTATTAAAAATATTTAACTTACAATTTAGAATACTTAACTCTCTTTAAAATTTACCAGTGTCGCTTTAAATTAGGCATCATTTTAAGCTACCAGTTAAGCAAGTGCTGACTAAGCAAGCATCTCCTTACACACACACACACACACACAGCAGTAAGTATGATAGCTTATAGGTAATACATATTTATAGTACTAAATCAAGAAAACTATAGTATCATATCAAAATTCCTTTCCTTCTTCTAGTTTGGTGGATCTCAAATTGCTATCCTAGACTAGCAGCATCAATATCTTGGAAATTGTTAGAAATGCTAATTTTCAGCCTTCTCCCCCACAGTTCTGCTAAATTGGTAATCTGAAGGGACAAGATCAATAGTCTGAGTTTTAATAAGCCCCCCAAGTGATTGTAATACATGTTAACATATGAGAACTGATAGCTTACGGTGAACAATGTATGATTTTTGATCTCTAAAGAAAAAGATTTAGCTTTAGGATCAGGGACCAGGCTTGATCACTCAAAGTTTCTGTGTGGCAGAAGTTTTATTGCAGTGAAAAAGGACAAAGAAAGCTTCCGACAGAGACATCAGAACAGGGAGGGAGAGTGCCCCACTCGCTAGTCTTAGAAAGGGGCTGTATACTTTTTCAACTGGTTATTAACAATAAGTCAAAAGGATGTCTCAGTGTTGTAAAGGTCTTACCACATCCACTCTCACAATTCAAATTTTAGCATAACAAGATTAGTCGGAAGGTTCCTGTTAAGAAAGAGAAACATGTCCTGGAGCAGGACACACTGGTGTTATACAATCATTGGTACAGAGTTTAAGGAAAAACATACCTTTGAGCAAGATGAGTTGCTTTGTTGTATAATCATTAGCTCTGAGATTAAAGAAAAAAAAATGTTTGATGTGACTAAGAGAAAGGAGTGTAGGAAAAAAAGTTTGTCCTTTTCTCCTCCTCCAGAGCTCCAGACCCCTTTCTCTTCCCTTTGGACCCAGGACTTCTTATCAAGCTATCTAAGAATTAACTCTCTCAAACTATTGCTCTTTCTTACTCCAAGATCTTCACCTGATATGCTGCTTTTAATATCATTCACATTACATAATATTTACCACAAGTCAAAGTTCTATACAGAGAGTTACTGCATTAATATGAAAATATAAGCTAGAAGAGAATATAATAACTATGAAAAAAAATAACATGTCCTTAATTCTAAAATATATATATATATTTTTTTTTCTGAACAACTTAAATAAGCTCTACACAAAGAACTAAATTATTCAATTTTGAAATGTCTAATAGGAATGGTAAATGATTTGGTATGTAATATGTACTCAGAAAGCCTTATTGCAATGATCACTGAAGGTTGTGTACATAGGCAAAAAATTTCCTTTAGCAGCTATTTAAACGCATATTAGTTCTTTATTCATCTGTGTTAATGACAAAAATCCAAGAGAAAAGCCACTCAAAGGCAACGAGAAATGTGGCAAATAGCTTTAATTCATGAAAATCACTCAGAAACTACTCAATTGAAGGTCTACTGCCTATTCATTATGAGATACATGTATTAGCCCCATCTCTTTATTTAGAATCCTAAAATAATTCATTTCCTATATTTATGATATTTGAGCTAATTCTATTCAATCTGTGTTTTATTTTTGTTACAAAATTAGAATACATTCTACTTATTTATACTGGACAAAGGCACATTATTTGTAAGCATTTCAAAGCATGTGTGAAATGTACTTTTGACTGCTCCTTTTCCTCAGTTTAAATATAACCAGTCTGTGTTTCCCAACTTTCTCAGGTTAAAATCTTCTTCTTTTACTTCTACTATCAGTTTATTTTTATTTAAAATGCATGATCTAACTGAATTTTATCTAATCTGCATTAATTTTCATTGGCTAGTCCATGTTCTTCCTAAGTTGAATACTTGATTATGAATTTTCCTACGTGGAAAACACCAAAACAGATTATCAATAGAGCTCAAAACTGATTCTGTTTCTACATCTCTGGCAGTGAGATTTTCAGAAACCAATTCTGTTTTTAAATCACAAGAAATGTAAATTCAATGTTTGCAAAATATTTTGCTGTGATTGACTTACTCCGATCACTTCTTGGATTAAAATGGTCCAAAATCATTAAAGATGAGTCATTTCTATCCATACTAAATTATTCAACTTTTAATTCTCTGGACTACCTCAAGCCAAACGTGGATGAGAGGCAAATACAGGTGAAATTGGAGTTTTAATACAAGTAAAACACTTAATGAGACAGAAATGCCAAAATAATATATAAAACTAGAGGTATCAATTTTATATATTCTATAATATATAATTATAATGGTATAAGTCTATACTTCTAAGCTTATATTGTACTTAAGAAATTACCAAGCATATTCACATAACTTCAATAGATATTTTTATTAGTGTGTCTGTCAAACTTAACATATTAATAGCTATACCCTAGATCTTCCCAAGAAAACAACATATTCTCTTTAGACTTCTTTATCCCAGATAATGGCAACTGCATTCCTCTAAATGCTTATGCTCAAATTGTTTTTATTTATTCTATTTCTCTTTCACCACACAGTTTGTAGGCAATTACAAATTTAAGTTCTATCTCCAAAAATATGCCCAGAATATGATGTTTTACAAAACTCATCATTTCATATTGGTCAAGCCACCATTATTTCTCAAATAGATACTATCACAGTCTCCTAATAGGTTCCCATTTACAGTTTTTAACTTTCAGCTTAATTTCAACACTTTTTCTAGATAGATTTTTTTTTTTTTTTAATAAGTTAGATCATGGAAGTCCTCCGCTTTATAGCCTGAATAAAAGTAAAACCTTTACAAAGGTCTACTTGCCATTAAGGGCCTTTTTCCTCACCTGTCCCATCTATTCCACTCACTTGGCCACAAAACTCTGACCCCCTTGTTATTCCTGGCCATGCTAGGCAGGGCCTGGCACAGAGCTTGTGCACCTGCGGGTCCGCTAGCTCCTTCACCGCCTATCCCTGTGGTTCATTCCTTCATCTGCTTCCAGTCAGTATTTCATGTTACTCTTTTAGTTCAGTCTTTCCTGGTGAGCCTACCCTAATGATTTTAGTCTGCACCCCACTATTCTCTGTTCCTTTCTCTGATGTATATACCTTCCTGATATGTGTCTTCATCTAGCAAAAGAAAAATGATGGTAAATTTTACATGTCAATATGGCTAGACCAGGATACCCAGATATTTGGTCAAACCTTATTTAGATGCTTCTATGAAGTTCTTTAAGACAAAATATATCTATCTATCCTGTTCCCTGATGGCTCAGATGGTAATTTGCTTCAATGCAGGAGACCTGGTTTCAATCTCTGGGTTCGGGAAGATCCCTTGGAGAAAGGAATGGCTACCCACTCCAGTATTCTTGCTTAGAGAATTCCAAGAACAGAGGAGCCTGGGGTTGCAGAGTTAGACACGACTGAGTGACACACACACATATCTATTTGTCTGCCTATCTATCTGTCTATAAGACCATTGCAATAGAGACTCCAGTCCACAATTGGACTAAATCATAAATATAACCAAAAGTGGGGATTCACAGTCAAGGAGCAATTTTGGAGGAAGGGACATTGGTGGATGGAAAACTACTAAGAGGAAACATAAAGTCTGAGGGATTCTGGCTCAGACTTGTTGATTCTCACAAACATATTGGTTGATTTTCAGGAGAATCCTCATTAACATGACATCATACTTATTTACCTTATTTACTGCCTAACTGGGTTTGCACTGAGTAGAATGTAAACTCCTTGTGGGTAGGGACTCTTGTCTTTTCCATTAGTTTGTCCAGAATAAAAGTATTATCTGAAAGAATAAACACAAATGTTGCTTTGTTTCTTGTCAAAGTCTCTTTTAGTCAGGCAGACCAGGTATTATTATTCTCATTTTAAATTTGAGGAAATAGGTCCCAGTATGCTAGCAGCTTGGCTCACTCATTCATATAACTGTGGAAGAGCTCTGCCACTTTGGGTACATTGCTAATGCTAAGCTATTTTGTTGCATATATGTAGCAGGAGATTAGTAACAAAATACACATCACTTCTGGCATGGAGTGAATTAAATATTTCTACATCTGCTCCCTACAGTTTGGTCATCCTATCATAATCCCAAATTGGTACACTTTGGCTTATCAGAATACATTCTTCCTGAGCGTGATGCCCTATTCTACTTTCTATGAAATGAACTTAAGTCATCTCACCCTCAGTCTCTTTTGTAAAGCTTTTCCTCAACTTCACTGAAGTAAAGAACTCTAGAAGTGAGAGAAGAGGTTAATGTTGGAGGTATAAATTGAAGGTCACAGATTATAGGAATCATTTAAGGCTCTGCAGAGGAGGTCATCTACAAGTGAAGGTAGCAATAAGGATGTCCAAGGATTAAGCTCTGGGGTACTCTTATATTTAGAGGTCAGAAAGAAGATGCAGGTTTGTACTGGTAAAATGTTTAACTACCAGTTCTCAGAAGCAGGGTAGGGGTTGACTTCTATTGTTTTATTTCCAGGTGCAGATACTCTCACAGTGACTGCTTCTCAGTTTCAATGTGACATCTGTCTGCTAGCTTGCAAAATTCATGAGAATTTGGCAATTATCTCTTGACAATTGGTGTGAGTGGTTCTGGGTCACCACTCAAAGAGGAGAATCCAGCTATATAAACAAAGAGAAAAAGCCTCTGTGAGGTATAAGAAATGTGTGATATGTCAGAAGTTAAGGCAATAAAGTGTTTTGAGAGGGCAGGAGTGGTCAAACATATCAAAGGCTGCTGAGAGTTCTAATACAATGAGGACAGAATATTGGTCACTGGAATTGCCAACGTGGAGATAACTGTTGATCATTATAGAATGGATTTCCATGGAGTGGTGGCTCCCCAAATATGACGAGTGGAAGTTCAAAGTGTGGGGAATTATAGTACAGAGTGTTTACAATTTTTTTGAGAAGTTACGTCTAACTTCTAAATAACTTCCCCTAAAGGGGAACAGAGAATTTAGAATGCCCTGAATTAATTTTATTTGGCAAAGTGACAGTAAAATTTCACTTTGATATTCAGCTTCTTCCAGCTGCAAAAAAAGAAAAAAGTTCAAAATTGTTTCGGTAATTGAGCAAAGTCCAGAAAATCATTTAGGGCAAGTAACATCAGCATCTAAAATAAACTAACTCCAAAATATTAGTGGCTTGATGACAACTACAGTGGTAGATGTGATCTGAGGAAGACATATAGTCCTACTCCACACAAGAATTCATGAAACCAAAATATGCAAGCTTAGCCTTCTTTGATATATATTTTTATCATGTCCTAGGGCCTTCAAGTCCTGTTCTGGATACTCTGCAGTGAGAAATCTGTCTATGTGCCAGAGAGAAAGAAGACAGTTCATTAAGCAATGAGTTAGTCATTCTGTGTCATATTTTGTTTAAATCACTGAACTCGTGGCATTATAGGTTGTTAATAATAAAATCAATTTCTGATATATATGAAGAAACTTAAGGTGTTTGATCTTTGCCAAAAAAAATTGCCTAGTTCAGGCATTAACCGAGTATGTAATCTTGGGTTATTAATCTTTGTGAGATTCAGTTTCCTCATTTATAAAATGATGGGGGCCAAATAAGTCACTTCAGACATTTCATATGAATTAGGTATATTAAAAGTAAAAGAAGACATTACATCTCCTATTTTATTTCAATTGTTTTATTTAAATCATCCTGATTAATAAGGTTAATGGACATTTGGTAGATCCATTAAATCCACTTTAGCTTGCAGTTCATTAACAAGCAGACATTGAAAGTTTTGGTTACTTTATGTCAGATTGTCCATTAAATGCCAGCAAAATCCCATCAAAGAAAATCCCATCCATCTCTAGAGCTTTGACTGTCCTCCAATGAAAGTAAAGAAAGTGAAGTCACTCATTCGTGTCTGACTCTTTGCAACCCCACAGACTGCAGCCTATCAGGCTCTCTGTCCATGGGATTTTCCAGGCAAGAGTACTGGAGTGGGGTGCTATTGCCTTCTCCAGGGGATCTTCCTGACCCAGGGATCAAACCCTGGTCTCCTGCATTGTAGGGGGATGCTTTACTGTCTGAGCTACCAGCGAAGAGATCCAATGAAGACTTGGTCATTTTTTAAACTTAATAATTAAGCACTGCTTGCTAAACCTTGGGCTATCTAAAGCCATTCTGAATTCTAAAATGGATCTAATATTTATAAGAAATATAATCTTATATTCCATTCTGGTAGTATCTATCTCCCATGGATGACCCAGAGTATTCATGATACCTACCATTTTCCAGAAATGCAACAACTCAACTCTCTCAATCTTAAAACAAGGCTTTTGTCTAGTACACACTCTCACCAAGCAGACACAGAATATTTTCTCCCCAAATTGTTTATCACTATATATATTCATTAATCAGGTGAAAAAATGAAAACTTAAAGAATGATTTATACTCTTCTCCACCAAAGATACTGATTGGGACATCAAGATTATGCCAAGCTCAACACATCATGAGCTACTCCATCACCAGTGTAGGGTGTTAGCTTAGCAGCAAGGTGCCAACGTGATTATGCAAATCCCAATGCTATCGGCTTATCAGTCAAACCCACTGCAAGGATGCCTGGGAGGTATGTTTCAATAAATGGAGACAGAATGTATCTCAGTCCTGTGGACATTAATAATTTATGATTAATCAGTTTATGAAGACTTGCTAACAGCAAAGAAACAGAGAGAAGATGGATTTAACCTTACTCTTCTGCCAGGCAAAATCTAATCATTTTGTTTCTGGGGACCAGATAACTGACTAGCCACTTACTTAAACTTCCTTCAAGGGCAACAATAATTCTCCCAGAGATCCATCTTTGATCAGAGAAGGTTAAGTTACATTGACTCCTGACCATGCAATTTAGGGAGCAGCAACCACGATGCAGCCACCCCGAAATGAGCTGGCCTCATTCAACTGAGCAAGCTCTGACAGCTTTGTGAAGGGAATTTAGGAGAGACGGATGTGGCACCATTAATTTGCACAGTCATAAACTTGATGGAATAGGAATGGCAGTAGATAGAGAGAATAGCTGTGACAGTATTTTGATTTGCAGTAATGATAAACTGAACATTTTTTATCCTTAAAGTCTTAACATATTATTCTAAATTTTTCATGATTGAATTCTATTTTCATTTTCAAATATAGCCAATACTGTGAAAAAGAGTCTGCATAGTTGGAAACATTTTAATTTTTATTATGCTTTTCTATTATGGTGATAAAATAAAATTACAGTATGAATTTTTACAAAGAGAGAAATCATTATCCAAAAAGTTTACTTCTTATCAGTCATTATTTTCATTTAGTGTGTTTCTCTTCATCTTTTATTCAGAATTATTTTTGGAGGAGAAACTACTTATGAGGTCTAACCATGAACAAAATATATATCCTCTCTGACCTCAATTTCTTTTTCTGTTAAACAGAGATTGTATGGATTTTTATAAAATAGTAGTTGACTAAATTAAGTAAAGACACATAAATCAATGCCTTCTAAGTGGCTCACTTCAATCAATTTTTTTCAGAGCTTTTTTATATCAAACTTAATGAAATATGCATTTAATTAATTGTTATTCCAAACATTTTTAATGTTATAATGTAGGTCTCAGAGCTGTATCTTCTAATGCTGCATGGCATTCAATCCGGTGGCTTAATTAATCAGTGTCCAGTATACTATGGAGGAATTTATCAGTCTTGAAATGTATCTTCATTTGTGAAGGAAAGGGTAGAGCTTCCTAAATCTCCATCTTTAAAAGAATTGTTGAAGACAACTTAACTAAACATGAATCAGCCTGTTTAATTTCATTCCAGTAGGATAATTACAATCTTCACAGTAACAACACATACATGAAATAAAATTTGCCTTTTGACATTTTTAACCAAGCTAAATGACTTTGATACAAGAAGAAAATGTACTGAAAAAATCCAAGAGTATCTCAATAGAACTCAGCAGGAAGTGGATTGTGATCATATTAGAGGCTTAAATAAATGATTCAGGTTAAGATTCTCTCCATCTCATTCTTTCTCTGAGACACATGGACTCTGACCATGTACAGTATTCTAATTTGTTTATGGAATAGGTTTTTCTGCATCGTTTACATATGTTTCAAATTTACTCCCTTTCAGTTCAGTCAGTTCAGTTCAGTTGCTCAGTCATGTCTGACTCTGCGACCCCATGAATTACAGCATGCCAGGCCTCCCTGTCCATCACCATCTCATGTGTACTACTCAAACTCATGTCCATCAAGTCGGTGATGCCATCCAGCCATCTCATCCTCTGTCATCCACTTCTCCTCCTGGCCCCAATCCCTCCCAGCATCAGGGTCTTTTCCAATGAGTCAACTCTTTGCATGAGGTGGCCAAAGTATTGGAGTTTCAGCTTTAGGGTCATTCCTTCCAAAGAACACCTAGGACTGATCTCCTTTAGAATGGACTGGTTGGACCGCCTTGCAGTCCAAGGGACTCTCAAGAGTTTTCTCCAACACCACTTAGCTCATGCTTAACATTATTGTTGAGTTCAAGAGCTTGGCAGAGATGTACTAGAAACTTTCTTTCTCTAAGTAGAAAACCTAGATGGCTTAACTAAGGAGTGATAATAACCTGTATTCAAGCAGGTTGGAACAGAGAAGTCCAGTCCCATGATCCAGTATCCTGATTGAAAGGACCACAAAAGGATCCTCTCTGAAAAGGGATGAGAGAAGGAAGCAAAACATACTTAATGTTGATGCATAATAGTAGTCTGATTGTTCTAGAATGTTCTCTAGAACACTGATACTTCAAGGGGCTTAGGAATAAAACTAGAAAGTAATGTTTAAAGAATGCTTTGACTCTATTTTGGGGCAAAGGGCAATGTCCAAATTATAAACTGCTGATTTATATTTAGCTCTGTTAAAGAAAAGAATAGTCCAACCTGGACCACAAAGCACAGAAGAATTAGATATCTAGGGGAAAGAATCCTTTTATTGAGCTATGTTGGACTTCTAATACCAAGGAGAAAAGAAAGAGAATTACTCTTTTGAGGTCCACTTTCTTAAATCTCAGAGATTTGATACAATACCAGAAGAGTCTAAACTATTCTCATTGATGATTTTGTGCATTAGCTATTTTGTGTATTTTGTGCATCTCACTGATGTCTGTGTGTATGTGTGTTCAAATAAATCATCAGCTAAAACTGCCCCAATATTATTTCCTTACTTTAAAAAGAAAACAAATCACTTAAGTCAGAGGAGCATGAATTCATACACATTTTTTTTTTTTTTGCTGTGTTTCTCTTGTCAGCCCAGTTCCAAACAGTTCATTCCTATTAATTATCAAGATAAATGGGGTTCATTTTTTCTACTGTGACAGTAGATGCTTCTGAGAAACAGTATAAAATTGGAATTTAGCTGACTGTAAAGGAAATACATATTAGATTACCTTACGGTGCTCACCACTCAGACTTGATTCTCACCTTAAAATATATCCTTCTATAATACAAAACTTAAAGACAAAAAAACCCACTTTCCTTGTTGCTTAAGAGGGTACAGCAAAGTGGTCAGTTCAGCTGATCTCTTCTGCAAGATCCGAGTTTAATCCAAATGAATTAATGTAGACAAGCTCTCTTGTGTCGCATCCAATTAGATTTCTAGACACTTTAATTAAGCTGTGCTCCTTGATTCTCTGTTGCTCGTCTGACTGGTTCTCTATCCTGGAAGAGCACTGAAAACGTGATGCCTGAATTTTTGGATTCACTGGTACAGGGTGGGGCTGGACACTAAGGTTTCAAAAGCTTCATTTGTGTTTCTAGTCTGCAGCACAGTTTAATAATGCTGACTTAGACCTTCTTCACTGATCATTTCTTTTGGATTCACTGTTCTGATACTGACCCTAATAACCACTCTCGAATTTGACCTTTTTTATTATCCAATTGGGATCCTGCTCATTATTCTTTCAATCACACAGTCAATCATTCAACACATAAGTGTGAGTGTTGCATACAGGAAGTGGTAAGTCCATAGTAAATACTGTATCTTCCTTCAGAGAATTTTTAGGCTAGTATCGGTGATTGTTGTTGTTTAGTCCCTAAGTTGTGGCCGACTCCGCGACCCCATGCACTGTAGCCCACCAGGCTCCTCTGCCCATGGGATTCTCCAGGCAAGAATACTGGAGTGGGTTGCCATTTCCTTTCCCAGGGAATCTTCCCAACCCAAGGATCAGACCCACGGCTCCTGCATTGTCAAGGAAGTGTCAGTGATAGATATTTTAAAAATTACATAACAGTCATTGAAATCATTCTATTCTGTTTTTACTCAAAAGTCTTTAACATTTTTTTTCTTAACCTCAACACCACTATACTTATCCCTTTTGATAATGGTCCCTTGACACACTAATCTTGAAGTTCTACCAAAAAATGAGCCATTTCTGTATTTAGTCAGGGTTTCCCCCAAATTATGTTTTCTCCATTTAGGACACTATCTCCTCCCACCTCTATAAATTGTACAGCTCTAATTCCTGCTAGCACGATTAACTCAGCTATGACATGCCACAGAATATCCACTCTTAGCTCACGCTGCAACCCTGTAATACAAGCATACACTACTCTGAAAGTGACTTTTTTCACTTTTTAAAAATTTGAGTATAACTATTTCACAATGCTGTGTTAGTTTCTGCTGTACAACAGTGTGAATCAGCTATATGTATACATATCCACTCTCCCTCCTGAGCTTCTTAAGCCTCCCTCCCACCCCCTAATCCCACCCCACTAAGTCGTTGCTGAACTGAGCTCCCTGTGCAGTAGAGAGCTCCACTAGCTATTTTACAAGTGGTAATGTATATATATTAATATGGTTGACTTTTAAGCCTGAATATCCAAAAATATTCTAGTACAGAAAAAATACACTTTCTATTGATTGGTTCAAAACAACTGAACCACCAACATGTTCTGTGGATAGAACGTGTATTTTATAGTCTCTTTATAGATCTGGAGATGAGAAGGCATGACATTTGTACATTATTTTATAAGATAAATCATAAAATAAGTATATAAAGTCCATGTGTCTTAGTTAGCTCAGTCTGTCATAACAAAATGCCATAAACTGGGTGGTTTAAACAACAGACATTTTGTTTCTCACAGTGCTGGGGGCTGGAAGTCTGAAATCAGCGTGTCAGCATAGTCAAGTTCTGGTGAAAACATTATTGCTGGTCTGTAAATGGCTGTCTTCTTGCTGTTGTGGTAGAGAGACAGCAAGGGCTCTGGTCTCATTCTTATAAGGGAACTAATTCCATCATGGGGACTCACCCATGTTGTATGTGTGCTCAGTCATGTCTGACTCTTTGTGACCCCATGGACTGTGGCCCACCAGGCTCCTTTGCCCATGGGTCTTCTAGGCAAGAATACTGGAGCGAGTTGCCATTTGCTATTCTATGCGATCTTCTGGACCCAGGGATCAAATCAGTGTCTCTAGCATCTCCTGCAGCAGCAGGTAGATTCTTTACCACTAGGGCCACCTGGGAAGCTCCATGACATTATCTAAACCTACTTACTTCCAAAGGCTCTGCTGCCAAACACTATAACATTGTGGGTTGACTTGCTCACTTCGGCAGCAAATATACTAAAATTGGAACGATACAGAGAAGATTAGCATGGCCCCTGCGCAAGGATTTCACATGCTAGTAAAGTAATGCTCAAAATTCTCCAAGCCAGACTTCAGCAATACGTGAACTGTGAACTCCCTGATGTTCAAGCTGGTTTTAGAAAAGGCAGAGGAACCAGAGATCAAATTGCCAACATCCACTGGATCATGGAAAAAGCAAGAGAGTTCCAGAAAAATATCTATTTCTGCTTTATTGACTATGCCAAAGCCTTTGACTGTGTGGATCACAATAAACTGTGGAAAATTCTGAAAGAGATGGGAATACCAGACCACCTGACCTGCCTCTTGAGAAATCTGTATGCAGGTCAGGAAGCAACAGTTAGAACTGGACATGGAACAACAGACTGGTTCCAAATAGGAANTTTCTGCTTTATTGACTATGCCAAAGCCTTTGACTGTGTGGATCACAATAAACTGTGGAAAATTCTGAAAGACATGGGAATACCAGACCACCTGACCTGCCTCTTAAGAAATCTGTATGCAGGTCAAGAAGCTACACTTAGAACTGGACGTGGAACAAAGAGACTGGTTCCAAATAGGAAAAGGAGTACATCAAGGCTGTATATTGTCACCTTGCTTATTTAACTTCTATGCAGAGTACATCATGAGAAACGCTGGACTGGAAGAAACACAAGCTGGAATCAAGATTGCCAGGAGAAATATCAATAACCTCAGAGATACAGATAATACTACCTTTATGGCTAAAGTGAAGAGGAACTAAAAGCCTCTTAAAAGTGAAAGAGGAGAGTTAAAAAGTTGACTTAAAGCTCAACATTCAGAAAACAAAGATCATGGCATCTGGTCTCTTCACTTCATGGGAAATAGATGGGGAAACAGTGGAAACAGTGTCAGACTTTATTTTTTTGGGCTCCAAAATCACTGCAGATGGTGATCACAGCCATGAAATTAAAAGACCCTTACTCCTTTGAAGGAAAGTTATGACTAACCTAGATAGCATATTCAAAAGCAGAGACATTACTTTCCCAACAAAGGTCCTCTAGTTAAGGCTATGGTTTTTCCATTGGTCGTGTGTGGATGTGAGAGTTGGAATGTGAAGAAAGCTGAGTGCTGAAGAATTGATGCTTTTGAACTGTGGTGTTGGAGAAGACTCTTGAGAGTCCCTTGGACTATAAGGAGATCTAACCAGTCCATTCTAAAGGAGATCAGTCCTGAGTGTTCATTGGAAGGACTGATACTGAAGCTGAAACTCCAATACTTTGACCACCTCAGATGAAGTGTTGACTCATTAGAAAAGACCCTGATGCTGGGAGGGATTGGGGGCAGGAGGAGAAGGGGACGAGAGAGGATGAGATGGTTGGATGGCATGACTGACTTGATGGACATGAGTTTGAGTGAACTGTGGGAGATGGTGATGAACAGGGAGGCCTGGCGTGCTTGAATTCATGGGGTCGCAAAGAGTCAGATACAACTGAGCGACTGAACTGAACTGAACTGAAGAACCTCTTGTCATTTTGTTCATTGTTTTCTGGTTGGTTTGTAGATTCATTCTTCCTTGTTTCTTATTCTGATTTTTGTTTTGTTTTGTTTTAATGTCTTTTGATATCAGTATGTTTTAAGTTCTTTATTGTGTTCCTTTTTGTGATTATTATAGGATTTTCGCTTGTGATTACCTTGAGGCTTAGATAAAATATCTTAAACTTATAGCACCCTATTTTAAAGTGATAACAATTTAACCTGAGTAGAATTCATAAACTTTACACTTCTCTTCCCCTTCACATTTTATATACCTAACTAATAACAGCTTATTATGCTTGTGGTTATTTTTACTGCTTTAAAGAAAAACTTCTAAATTAAGGTTTTTAAGTGAATTATGTACCACTATCACTTACAGGATCTGTGACTGTATATTTATCATCACCAGTGCATTTCATACCATCTTTTTTTGTTTTTATGATGTTAATTAGTGTTCTTTTACTTCTACTCAATGAACTCCATTTAGCATTTCTTGTAAGGCAGGTTTAGTGGTAATGAACTTTTATTTGTTAGGAAGCGTTTATTCTCCTTTGTGAAGGGCAGCTTCACTGGACATAGAATTCCTGGTTGGCAATTATTTTCTTTCAATATTTTGATTTTGTGATCCCATTTTTTTAGTTGGTCTAAAAATTTCTGTTGATAAATATGCACATACATAGTCTTTTGAAAGCTCCTTTTGTGTAACTTCTCTCTTTTATCTTGCTATTCTTAAATTGTTTTGGTGGTGTCATATTTATTTGGTTTTCTTGATCCTTAATTCTTTATATCAGTATCTGCTTGTTTGAGTAATCAGACTCCTTTTCTGGACTTGACAGGCTTGCTTTGGCACAGACGGTTTTTCACCAGTCAGCTCCATATGGGTTTCTGAGTATGTCTGCAAGTGATGTCCTTGGGCAGGTGGGACCTACTGTTATGATCTGTTTTTGGGCAGGGCAACTGTTTGACCTCTGAGGATGGGAATAGGGATAAGCTGAGAACAACTGGTTGAGAACAGTTGGATAGGACTGTTGGCTTAGTTTCTTACCCAATTGAGGCTATCTGCTTGTCTCCACTGTTGCTTGGATTCACGGGTCAGGCTTACTAGATAGATGGTTGGCACAACTATTGAATAGTTGTGCCGTAACTCACAAGGCTGTGAATTAGCTTCCTTGCTCTGGCAGGGTAACAGGATAGGACCAAGGGCCTGTACAGCTCATTGTTTGCGGATGTGAATCAGTCCAGAGAGTGAAATATAGCCTTGGTCAGCTTAAGCCCCCAGTTTTGCTCTGCAGCTGGAGGCTGCCATAGGCCGTGCTAGCACCAGTATTCATGGGACTATTGAATGGGCTCTGCATCTTCCTGTGTGCTCTGGGTAGATTCCCTGATTGGAGAGGCTAATGGCCGTGTTCAGCAAGGAGTAGAGATATGAATCAGAGTTTCTGCCTGGGTGCAGTGGGAGAAGCAGCTCTAAAGCTGCTAGAGCTCTTTGTTATGTTAATTCAAGCTAGCCTGCACCCCAAGTTCTCTGACTGAACAGGGTCACTGGCTTTGCTTTGCAAACTATTGGTCTACCTACCTCTTGGCTCAAGTGCTACTGCACTACATAGCTTCCAAGAGTTACCTCTAGCTCTTCTAATCAGATTTAGCAGAATAGCATATTCCAAAGTGGCCAAATTCCTTGCCTGATTTGAAGCAGGAGGGGATTACTGCAGGCTTCTCTCAGTTTCCTAAACCAGCTCTTTGGCTGGGAGGGGCAGTGAGCTACGCACAGCCTTGGCTGCGAGTTAATCTTCCTGCTTGTCCATAGCATGGCAATGCTCTGTGCCTGGTACTAGCTTTTCTCTGGGGTGAGTCAACTCTGCTTGCCTGCCTCTTGGCTTGAGCACAGCTGGGCTGCTCAGCTTGCAGTTTTCTCCAGCCCTTCTAGTGAGATGAGACCAGAAGATGCTCTCCACAGTGGATGGGGCTGTGATTCAGTTCTTTGTCTGGGTGTGGGCAAACTGGGCTTTAGGGCTAGTAGAATTCCTTATTTGAGGATCAACAGATCTGTACTCTGTGGGAGTTCCCTGATCAGAGTGTGCTCTCTGCTTGGTTCTGTACATGGGCAGAGCCTCTGGATTTACTACTTGGGCATTGCAGGTATGAACTTGGTCTGCCAAGATTTCTCTGCTGGTTGTAACAAGCCCCTCTTCCATCGCTATCGCAGTCACTGACTGAGTCCCACTGACTAAACCTCGAAGATTCTCCTGCAGTTTCCATGGTATGAGGCTGAGTAGGAGCTCCTGTAGAGTGATCCACAATGCTTGGGATGCTGGTTGTATGCACTGTGTTCACCTTCCCGCTGGAGGAACTGGAGACTCAGGGGAGACCTCTCCCCGTGATACCATGCTGACCTAGGGGAGGGACAGTGTGGTCAACATACAGCTACTTCTCTTACCTTCTAATGCAATCTCTGTTGGTCTCTGTGGTACATGGAGCGTGCTTCGCCTCACTCCTGTCATGTTCTAGGATTCTCTGAGTGGTGTTTTATTCTTAAATAGGTGTTCTTTCTAAAATATTTTATTGGAGGATAATTGCTTTGCAATGTTGGTTGGTTTCTGCCAGCAACAGCATGAATGCATGCACATGTCCATCCCCTCTTATGCCTCCCTCCCACCTCCACCCTGTCCTACCCTCTGCTTTACCAGCAGAGCAGTGTCATGAACAACCTATGTTGCCATCTTGGTGATGTCATCCTCACCAGTCTATTGATATATCTTTAATTCACTTTATAGTTATTTTATTCATTTTATAAAGGTAATACATTTACATTTTAGAATATTTGGGAAAACATATCAGCAAAACAGAAGAAAATAGAAACTTCTTATAACCTTTCTGCTCAGAGGTGGACACCTGTGGTGTTTGTGAATATTTCTTTCTAATCAGTTCTCCATGTAGATACATCTTTTAGAAAAATTGTACATACTGCTTTTTCCACTTAATATTGTATTGTGAACAATAAAAATTCTTCTACCACATCATCCTTAAGGACTGCACTGTATTCCCGCATGTTGATACAGCATATAGAAGTGGATGTACAGGGCTTTTCTGGTGACTCAGTGGTAAAGAATCCACCTGCCAATGCAGGAGACACCAGTTCATTCCCACATCTGGGAAGATCCCACACAGTGCAAAGCAACTAAGCCTGCTAAGTTGCTTCAGTCGTGTCCGACTCTGTGCAACCCTATAGACAGCAGCCCACCAGGCTCCCCTGTCCCTGGGATTCTCCAGGCAAGAACACTGGAGTGGGTTGCCATTTCCTTCTCCAGTGCGTCAAAGTGAAAAGTGAAAGTAAAGTTGCTCAGTTGTGTCCGACTCTTCGCGACCCCATGGACTGCAGCCCACCAGGCTCCTCCGTCCATGGGATTTTCCAGGCAAGAGTACTGGAGTGGGGTGCCACTGCCTTCTCCAAACTAAGCCTATGCACCACAACTATTGAGCCTGTGCTCCAGAGCCCAGGAACCTCAACTGCGGAGCCTGCAACCCTAGAACCTCTGCTCTGAAAAAAGAGAAGGCACGTCAATGAGAAGCCATGCACTGCATCTAGAAAGTAGCTCCTGCTCGCTACAACTGAGAAAAGCCCAAGCAGCAATGAAGTCCCAGCCCAGCCAAAATAAATAAATAAATAAAATTGTTTTTAAAAAAGAAGTGGATATACAGATTTCGAAAGCCCATCTGCTGCTGGATGCAGTCTTTAGGCTGGGCTGGATTGGAATGCCAACCCCAAGGCTGTGTAGCAGGGCAGATACTGCAAGGTGATTGTTGGTCAGAAATTAAGTTTGTGTGATAATGTTCACTCCTTTTCCCCAGGCCATCACTTTCCTGAGGATGATTTGCATGCTCATTTGCTGTTTTGCAAGGAAGAGGGCTCAGCTTGAGCATCCTTTTTAAGGAAAATAATCAGCATTCCCCCTCAGGGTTCCAGGAAGCTTCTCTGCCACTCAGGTCAGGGCAGCCCCTGCAGACTGGAACTTTCTCCTCCTGATAAAACAAATGCAAGCATGCCAAATTACTTTGCTCCGGCTTAACCCTACTCCAGAATGAATCCACAAGTGCTACAGAAGGATAGCTTATGAACATGGGCTACACAGAACTCTGAAAGCGTCCTGCCTACATAATCCTTTTCCTACTTCAGGGAAAGAAAAAAGTCTGTGTATACTTGAACTGAGAATTGAAGGATCACAAAAATGAAGATTGGATGCTGCGCTTGAAATCACCAGTTGTGTTTTCTCATTTCCCCTTGAGCCATGGGTTGATTTTTCAGTACAGCTGCGTCAGTGGGGAAATGTGCTGCTCTTTCTAGAGTTCTTAGATTCACTCCCAAGTACGTGACTCTGTCTAAATGCCTTTTGAGGAAATGCATGTTCCCTTTTAAACACAGAGGGTTCGTTATGATGGATTCTGAGGACTAGAGGTCATCTCTTCAGGTCATTATTCCCTCCCCAATACGTCCCTCCCCCCACCCTCCACACACAAAGACTCTTGATTCAGATGATCACAGATGGTGAAGGGCACTTTTCTCCTTTGTGTTCTTGGAAAGAATCTTCCAGAGAGGTGCCTGCAGTTGCCATAGATGTGCATTAGCTCAGAGGTTAAGAATGTGCCCTGGCACTTAGATTGCATATTGATCCTTCTGGTTTGAGATGATTCCCCTGCAAAACAGTTCGTGCATGTTTCCATGCCAATACTTGCTTGCAGACACCCACGGAAGCTGTTCTGGCAAGCTGTCTAACCGTGAAGCACCTTAGATTTTTGATCCCACTCTGCTACCTGTGGGTGTACTCACCCGGGAGCTTTGAAGGTCTTTAGCAGGTCGCTTCAGTCTCTTTCCATCTCCAGGAAGTGAATGTGATTCTCTTGCCTGTGTCTTATTTAATGTGTGTTTGTATCTTCCAGCTGTCTTGGACTGGGGGTCTTCAGGGCCATTCGGTTTGACACCAAAGGCACTACTTGTATATAGTCAGTCATAATGAATAACTGTAAGCATGATAAGATGCCTACCCAATGGGGGTGTTAGCTGAGAGGTGTGTGAATCTGCTTGGAGGGGCAACAGCTGAGATGTCAGAGTAGTTTACTATCTCCTGGGTAGAGGCATTGGGAGAGTTTTTTCTGTCTGAAAAATACTACAAGCGTTAGATCCTAAACCTCCCCTTCTGTGGCTGCAGGTGCTCATGCCTCTGATTTTAAATGAGGGAAGTTCTATGAGTATTAAATAGGTAGGAAATTCAGAGCAAGAAAGAGCTAAAAAATGCAGGGGCCTTCAAAATGGGAATAAATTGTGGTCATCATCAACCCAGGATATATTGGTTAAGATGCATTCATGGGGACTTCTTTGGAGGTCCAGTGGTTAAGACTCCATGCTTCCAATGCAGGGGTCCAGGTTCAGTCCCTGGGTCAGGGAACTAGAATTCCGCATGCTGCAACTAAGAGTTTGCATGCCACCCTAAGGCCCAAAGCAGCCAAATAAATAAATAATTTGTAAGACAGATGTATTCATGAGGAACTCTTGGCATATGATTTTGGTGCCCTTCATACCGGTAAGACTTCTACCCTGTTTCATTCTCCACATAAACATTAAAAACACTGATGCTGGCAAACAGGGAAGATATTAATGCTGGACAGTGAAGGAAAGCATATGGGTATTACATTACAACAACATGGAATCATCACACCATTGATATTGATGTTTACATTGATATTTATCATTGATATTTATCATGGTATTGTGATATAGTCCAAAAATATAGCCAGCATATTTAAGCTTACAATATACTCGAGGCAACGTGGAGGTCACTTTTCTTGAATTCTCTTATTTAATCTTTACTGCAATTCATGGGGCAGATATTCTTTAGAATTTAGTGGGTGAAGGAATGGAAGATCAGATAAGTAACTTGACCAAGATTGTACAACTTGTGAAAAGGAGGCACTTTATTATTATTTTTTTTAATTATTTGTTTTTTACTTTTTGGCCACACTGCAGCAAGTGGGATCTTAGTTCCTCAAAAAGGTATCGAGCCTGTGTCCCCTGTAGTGTAAACTGGAAGTCCTAACCACTGGACCACCAGGAAAGTCCCCAGAAGGACTTTAACAGAGAGAAACTGCGGTATATCTTTGTCCAGTTAGGGTAAGGGAAGGAAAACTTGTCTTTTCTCTGAAAAGGCATACTGATGGATTTCATGCTCTTTTCCTGGTAACTTTGGACAAAGTTGAGATAATTTGGTGGCAGGTCTTAGGCAGTGTTCTTTTCTGCAAAGCTGGCCTATAGTCATACATTTTTTTATTCACTCATTATGATTGATTCATTCAGATTCATGCCCCTTATTTTTCTGTAGATTGGGCGTCTGCTTTAATGAGAGTTAGGTGTTAAAAGTAACAGAAAAATAATCAGAGAATTGAGAATTTGATTGGAGAGGAGGCTATCCAGGGAGAGCAAGAATATACGGCCCTTTGTGGTGAATGTAGCAAGAAGCAGCGGAATTCAGGAGCTTGCTCCCGGAGTTGTTGGGGTGACCTCTAGCTAATGTGTCTTCTCCTATTGGGAACCCCTGTTAGTATTCCAGAAATTTGGTTTCAGCACAGGGGTGGGCATTTGTTCTGCATTGTCAGCCACAATGAAGAAACCTATTAACAGCATGCGATTCTTTGTGATGGGTGATTTGAGAGCTCAGACTTGTATGTCTAAAAGAGATGGTGCATAGAAGTGGAGGAAGGACCTTCATATTGAATACTACAGCAGACTTCCTTTATGACACATTCAGGGACAGCCCCAGAAATAAATCCTTATGGAGTAGGAAACAGCCTGCTTGTTTGTCCCTTTACTTCTCATAGCTTGTGGCATTCACCCCACTCTTCCCCAAGCACCCAACCTTCACCCATTCTCCTTTGAATTCTCAGCGCCTTTCCTACCTCTTTTTGGTGGTCTGTCTTCCATTAATCAGAAGCAAGATGGAGGGGTGTTGACAACACTGATATCACTCGTTTACTCTTTTAGTGCGAATTTAGACCAATTTGTTACAGTATTTCATGTGATACATGAGATGATTTTACATAGTATGTGAGTTGACACATTTTTGATTAGTTGCATTACTTTTTCTTAGATTTTCTTCCATTTTTGACAAGTGATATTGACTAAACACAAGTGATGCTGGATGTTTACAGTGGTGATATGAAACTATCTTTCAAAAATGACCCAGCAATCCCACTGCTGGGCATACACACTGAGGAAACCAGAATTGAAAGAGACACGTGTACCCCAATGTTCATCGCAGCACTGTTTATAATAGCCAGGACATGGAAGCAACCTAGATGTCCACCAGCAGACGAATGGATAAGAAAGCTGTGGTATATATACACAATGGAGTATTACTCAGCCATTAAAAAGAATACATTTGAATCAGTTCTAATGAGGTAGATGAAACTGGAGCCGATTATACAGAGTGAAGTAAGTCAGAAAGAAAAACACTAATACAGTATACTAATACACATATATGGAATTTAGAAAGATGGTAATGATAACCCTGTATACGAGACAGCAAAAGAGACACAGATGTATAGAACAAACTTTTGGATTCTGTGGGAAAGGGAGAGGGTGGGATGATTTGGGAGAATGGCATTGAAACATGTATACTATCATGTAAGAAACGAATCACCAGTCTAGGTTAATACAGGATACAGGATGCTTGGGGCTGGTGCACTGGGATGAGCCAGAGAGATGATATGGGGAGGGTGGTGGGAGGGGGATTCAGGGTTGGGAACTCATGTACACCTATGGCAGATTCATGTCAATGTAAGGCAAAACCAATACAGTATCATAAAGTAAAAAATAAATAAATAAATAAAGAGCAAAAAAAAATGAGCTTGGCAAAATCAAATTGGTTAACAGAAAAATATTGTATTAATGACAGAATATTGGTTCACAGGTCGTGTAAGAATCACAAAAGGAGTATGTGAATGACTGAAGTTTTAGAACAGGTTCCCTGGCTGTATTTGCATTTCAGACTTTAACTCATAGGAAGAGAGCTGCATTGATCAAGGTGGAGAGAACACTCCTAAAGTCTCACTTCTAGGTGGCCACTTGGTTCATGCTGCTGCTAAGTCACTTCAGTCGTGTCCAACTCTGTGCGACCCCATAGATGGCAGCCCACCAGGATCCCACGTCCCTGGGATTCTCCAGGCAAGAACACTGGAGTGGGTTGCCATTTCCTTCTCCAATGCATGAAAGTGAAAAGTGAAAGTGAAGTTGCTCAGTCATGTCCGACCCTCAGCGACCCCATGGACTGCAGCCTTCCAGGCTCATTCATCCATGGGATTATCCAGGCAAGTGTACTGGAGTGGGGTGCCATTGCCTTCTCCATGCTTCATGCTACAGGATTGTAATTCACCTGTGTTACAGATCACTTGTGTCACTCCAGGCTTTTCTCTTTTAGTTAATGGTTACATTTCAGAGAAAGTGATTCCTTCTCTGTAGCATTCATTTTGGTGTAGCTATGAGGCTTGTAGTCACAAGATTCTTCATTAAATGCTCATGTGTGCATGGACCAATGCTGGTTTGAGTATACAAAATAGACATGGTATCTAAAGCAGCAGAATGAATAGTAGAAACCATCTAACCATAAAATTATAGAATAGAAATAGAATGTTTATTTCACATACCCAAAGTAGCACCTGAGTTTATTCCTGAACGTTTTTCTGAATGACAGGAAAAATTGCCCAGAGATTTTTCTCTGAAATAACAATTAAGCCATGATAGAGTACAAGTGACTGTAATTTGTAATGGACCCAATATGTTGGGATTCATGGGCTTGCTGCTGTTGCTGCTAAGTCGCTCAGTCATATCCAGCTCTGTTCGACCCCAGAGACAGCAGCCCACCAGGCTCCCCCGTCCCTGGGATTCTCCAGGCAAGAACACTGGAATGGGTTGCCATTTCCTTCTCCAAAGCATGAAAGTGAAAAGTGAAAGTGAGGTTGCTCAGTCATCTCCGACTCTTAGCGACCCCAAGGACTGCAATCCACCAGGCTTCTCCATCCATGGGATTTTCCAGGCAAGAGTACTGGACTGGGGTGCCATGGCTTGCTAGCATTAGACTACTTGGTAGGGTTTTTTTGATGTTTGAGTGGGTCTGTCTTAAGGCAGAGCTGAGACTGGGGAACTTGGGAATAAGAGCAGCCTTAAATAGTGGAATTATCATGAAAAAGTCCACAAACAATAAATGCTGGAGATGGTGTGGAGAAAAGGGAACCCCTTACACTGTTGGTGGAAAAGTAAATTAGTGCAGCCACTATGGAGAAGAGTATAGAGGTTCCTTAGAAAACTAAAAATAGAGTTACCATATGATCCAACAATTCCATTCCTGGACATATATCCAGAAAAGACCAAGACTCTAATTCAAAAAAATACATGCACCCCTGTATTCATAAGCAGCACTATTTACATTAGCGAAAATATGGCTAAGTTGCTTCACTTAGTATGATCATCTCTAGGTTCATCCATCTTGCTGCAAATGGCATTTGTTTCATTCTTTTTGATGGCTGAGTAATGTATGTGTGTGTGTGTGTGTGTGTGTAGGTAACCTAAACGTACATCGACAGATAAATAGATAAGAAAAACATGGTGTGTGTCACACACACACACACATATACACATACACACAGTGGAATATCACTTGGCCATCAAAAAGAGTGAAATAATGCCATTTACAGCAACATAAACTCAAGTCCATTGAGTCAATGATGCCATCCAACCATCTCATCCTCTGTTGTCCCCTTTTTCTCCTGCCTTCAATCTTTCCCAGCATCAGGGTCTTTTCCAACGAGTCAGTTCTTCCCTTCAGGTGGCCAAAGTGTTGGAGTTTCAGCTTCAGCGTCAGTCCTTCCAAAGAACATTCAGGGTTGATATCCTCTGGGTTTTGTTTTCAGTTCAGTCAGTTCAGTCACGCAGTCGTGTCCGACTCTTTGCGACCCCATGAATCGCAGCACACCAGGCCTCCCTGTCCATCACCAACTCCTGGAGTTCACTCAGACTCATGCCCATCGAGTCAGTGACGCCATCCAGCCATCTCATCCTCTGTCGTCCCCTTCTCCTTCTGCCCCCAATGCCTCCCGGCATCAGAGTCTTTTCCAATGAGTCAACTCTTCACATGAGGTGGCCAAAGTCCTGGAGTTTCAGCTTTAGCATCATTCCTTCCAAAGAAATCCCAGGGCTGACCTTCAGAATGGACTGGTTGGATCTCCTTGCAGTCCAAGGGACTCTCAAGAGTCTTCTTCTCCAACACCACAGTTCAAAAGCATCAATTCTTCGGCTCTCAGCCTTCTTCACAGTCCAACTCTCACATCCATACATGACCACAGGAAAAACCATAGCCTTGACTAGACGGACCTTAGTCGGCAAAGTAATGTCTCTGCTTTTGAATATGTTATCTAGGTTGGTCATAACTTTTCTTCCAAGGAGTAAGCGTCTTTTAATTTCATGGCTTACAATCACCATCTGCAGTGATTTTGGAGCCCCAAAACATAGTCTGTCACAATTTCACTGTTTCCCCATCTATTTCCCATGAAGTGATGGGACCGGATGCCATAATCTTTGTTTTCTGAATGTTGAGCTTTAGGCCAACTTTTTCACTCTCCTCTTTTACTTTCATCAGGAGGCTTTTTAGTTCCTCTTCACTTTCTGCCCTAAGGGTGGTGTTAGAGAAAGACAAATATCATATGATATCACTTATATGTGGAATCTTAAAAAATGATACAAATGAACTTATTTACAAAACAGACATAGACTCACAAACATAGAAAACAAATTTGTGATTACCAAACAGAATAGGAAGCAGGGGGGATAAATTATGAATTTTGTATTAGCATATACATACTACTATATATAAAATAGATAAACAAGGGCCTACTGTATAGCACAGGAAACAATATTCAATATCTTGTAATAACTTATAATGGAAAAGAATTTGAAAAAGAATATATATGTGTATGTACGTATTTACACATATATATATACCTGAATTACTTTGTTGTATACCTGAAGCTAGTAGAGCACTGTAAATCAATTATACTTCAGTTTTTTTTTTTTTTTTAATGAAAAAAAGAGTGGAATTAAATGAAACTTGCTCATGTTCTGTACAGGACTGGTCAGGTGAAATTGTGAGCTCCTTTTGGCCCTATGATTCTGGATTTTCCAGTCCCACAAGATATTTATTTGATCGGGTCTCCCTGGAAGCATCAGAAAGGTTGTTAATTCCTGAAGGTCTGTTTTAACAGTTTTTCCTAATGTAGGGGAGAGGTTATTACTACACAAAGTAATTCTTTATTCTCTTTGTAGAGATAAACACTGACATTTCCACAGTATGTATTTGTTTATTTATTTGTTAAAGATTCCTGATAGTTGATGAGCAAGAGACAGAAAGAAAAAAAAGGAAAGGTAAATTGTGTTATTATTGTTGACATTCTTGGTCATTACTTGGTTGGGTTTTATAAAGTTTGAGGGCCAGATCCTTTCTGTTGGCAAAGAACAATTAATTACTTTCAGATAATTTAGGTAGCTATGTACCAAAAGGTGTTTGGTAGAGCTAAGAATATTACTTTAACTTAGTATTGTTCACTTATATTTGAGTAAGGGATATTTGAGTAAGGGAAAATAATCCAAATTACTGAAAAATTATGGAAATAAAGTTACTTGAAAGCATATATCTTATAAAAATATTACACTGGTAACTTAAAGGAACTTAAGCCTAAAATGGTAACTGATTACCCTTCACTTGGCATCAAGCCTGGTGAATGGAATCATGAAGTATCAGTCTGCAATTCTGCTGGACATACAGCTGTTAACATTATTGATAAGGTCCCTGTTCCCTAGTTCTTGTGATCTTCCTGCGTGCGTGCTCAGTCAGTCCGACTTTTTGCGACCCCATGGACTGTGGCCTGTCAGGCTCCTTCTTCTGTCCATAGAATTTCCCAGGCAAGAACACTGGAGTGGGTTGTCATTTCCTTCTCCTAGAGACTTTTCCCAACCCAGGGATTGAACCTGCGTCTCCTGCATAGACAGGAGGATTCTTTACTGCTGAGCCACCTTGGAAGCCCTGCTTTAAGTAAAAACAGGGCAACTGAATCAACTAATAGATTGCTTGGTACTTTTCTGACCAGATCAACTGTTACTTCTTGGAGTAGCATTGGATTTATCTAGATAGCTATTTAAGCATAACCTTGATATTTATTCTTAGAAGACATGCAAAACAGAGCTCAGAACCATGTTCCCTAAAAACTGAAATCTGATGTGGATAAGAGAAACGGAAGTAGGATTCCCATTGTCTTCATATTTCATATTTATGGAAAAAGAAAACAAAGCAAGTTTTAACCTACTATTTAATGAATTGACTGTTGACAGAGAAAAAAATGAAAAATCTGTTTATCTTATTATCTAAGACTTTAAAGTAAAATAAACCTAATCAGCCCTGGTATTTCTAAAAATGTATCAAGTGTTTATATTTAAATGCAATTGTTAGTGAGCTGTTACTTCAAAGTTCACTTCATTGCTGTGAGTTGCCCACTGAGCCATTAAAGGCCTAAGTCTAGCAAACATAGGTGTAATTGACTATGGGCCTCCTCTCACTTTCATTCATAGCAATTAATATATTGGATTGCTGTATGAACTGTTTGACACTGCATGGGAAACGAATGCTAAGAGGTTTTAGCATTCTGGCAGCAGCTCTGTAGTCAGCAAAAACTTCTCTGTGTTTTCAGACTGTCCACCTTCTTGCCTGGTGTGTTTGTTTTTCTGCTCTAGCTGACAAGCTGCTGAAGGAAGAGAGTGTGATTGTTTCATGTCAACCTTTTACAGAAATGTAACACATGGGATTTACATACTTGCAAATCCAGAGTATATATCTTCATGAATTTTCACAGTGAGCACACTTAAGGAACTAGCATTTAGAATAAGACGTAGAACGTGACCCTCACATGCCATCTTCCAGTTACTTCCTTGCCTCCAACCATGCCACCGCTATCTTGACTCTTACATCACGATTTGGTTTTGCCATGGTTTTGAATTTTATAGGAATGGAATCAGACAGCATGGACTTCTATGTGTAATGGCTTCTTTTGCTTAACATATATGTTCATAAATTTGGATTAATTTTTTTCATGCTTAGGAAAGAATATAGGCTCATGGATATCACATGAAACCGTAAGATGGAAAAATACTTTGGAAAATTTAAAGCTCCATAGAATTGTAATGCTGGATTGGTTGACTGGGTATTTAAATTGTCTGAGGTATTTCCATACATTGTGAAAAAAATTGATGTCATTTAATTATTACTGACTAGTTTAGTCACACAGTTTGCATGTGCAAATTTGACAGTAATTTACATGGAATAACACATTTATATCCTGATAGATAAAACTGTAAGTTTTTTTGGGTATTAAGGTTCCAACGGTCATCTAAGAAATGTTCTCCCTAAGGTTTATTCTTGTACAGGTTAGTGGATAACGTCTCATAATTGACTAATTAAATGGAAGCTATAATGTTTTGAAACCTAAGGCTATATCTTACTATTTCTTTTTGTTTTTAATTGCTTATCTGTGTGAAGAATCTGTACGTTTTCTCTTCCAGTGTCATGGGTTGTGTGTGGATTGGTTTACATCTCAGACTATGCACTGGATAACCTTCTTTTGGGAGGTCAAATATATCATAATTTTCTTGAAAAGAACATCTCTCAACCCCAGCACCCCTCTCTACTCTCATCAAAACCAAGTTTAAAAGAAAAACCAAGTTAAACCCTTTCTTATCAGCAGTAAATTGCCGTGGCTAAGACTGGAATTGGGGTGGAGTCTGGGTTCTGTAGCCTCCATGAGCCCCTGCTCTTCTCACTGATGGTTGTTGGAAGAAGTCCGGTAAGACAGAGAACGAACATGGTGTCTGCTGCTGCTGCTGCTGCTAAGTCGCTTCAGTCGTGTCCGACTCTGTGCGACCCCATAGACGGTAGCCCACCAGGCTCCCCCGTCCCTGAGATTCTCCAGGCAAGAACACTGGAGTGGGTTGCCATTTCCTTCTCCGATGCATGAAAGTGAGAAGTAAAAGTGAAGTCGCTCAGTCGTGTCCGACTCTTAGTGACCCCATGGACTGCAGCCTAACAGGCTCCTCCGCCCATGGGATTTTCCAGGCAAGAGTACTTGAGTGGGGTGCCATTGCCTTCTCCACATGGTGTCTAGAAACACCTAAATACTTAATAACTAGTTAGTACTGTTACAAGCATTGCCTTTTGTACCATTCCTCGTAACACGTAGAATTTAAATAATTCAAATCAAGCCGGTGGTCCTCTGTACAGTTCTTTCTTAAACTTTAAATAAAAACAAAACCCCTTCCTTCATCCCTCAAGCACAACAGGCCCATTTAAACACCATTCAGACCAATGGGAAGCACCCCTCACAGATTTAAAAAAAAAATTTTTGTTTTGAAGGAAAGAAAAGCTCCAGGAAGCAGTAGTATTTTAATGCTGAAACAAACACGCATCATTTTTCAATGTCTGTCTGATGACAATCTGGTTATTAGGTTGTCAGAGTTTTTTGACAAAATGTAGTGTTGGACTACCTAAATACATTGCTTCAGAGTCCAATGGGATGCTGATCTGTTTCGTAATAATTTGGGGCCAGGGCTGTTTTTGTTGAAGGCAAACCTATCAGTCTTTTTTAGAAATGTTTACTTTTTATGTTCACGAGTCTAAACATAAAAGAAATCACTTAGGCTTGATGTTGTGGGGAGCAGTAATAATGCATACTTTTCAGAACCCAGATGACCCATTCATCTGAAAGTTTTAGTTTGTTGGGGAGAAATGTCAAAGGGACCAAGATCTGCAGATTTAGGTTTATTTTATATTTTGGTATTGGAAAATACATAGTGAAGTCAGCAGTCTTAAAGGTGTACATTTAAAATCACCTTTTCCCATCCCCTTGCCTTTATTTATTTATTTATTTATTTAATTTTTGAAGATCAGGATTTTCTTTACAGATTGAGCAATGGAAAGTACTAAATAGAGAAGTACTTTTACATTCCCTCTTCTGTATAGGGCAGGTTTTGTGGGATCAGATGCTTATATAGTTTGTAGAGTCTTCTTCAAGAAAAAGAAAAACTATTATTATTATTAATTGGGAAAACAAAGAGAAAAAAAGAATTTATTTTAAAAATCCTTTTTATTTTGTATTGGAGTATAGCCATTTAACAATGTTGTAATAGTTTCAGGTGGACAGCAAAGGGACTCAGCCATACATATACATGTACCCAAGGAAAATTAGGAATACAAAATTAGCCACAAAGGTACTTGATTCAGTGGTTCAGTTAGATGATTTGATTCCCTTTCTGTCATGATCTCTTTACCAGAAATGCTTGCATAAAAATGCTTCTTCGTATCTCCTGACACCTAGACCACTGACTCCCAGTATTCCTGGGGTCCATGCAGTTAGAGCCCTGAAGATAAAGCTTTATCAGCATCATGTCAGTCTTTCTCTGACTATTCAAAATATGCTGCTGGGTCAGTGAGAATGATTAGATGGTTAGATGATATCTGGAAAGCTAACGAAGACATCTAGTTGGAATAAGCTGTGGAATCAAGTTTCAAGGATGTAGATAGTACAGAGTCTTTTTAGAATTCATTGATCCATTTTGGCGGTCCTGGGTCTTCGTTGCCGTGTGGGCTTTCTCTAGTGGTGGCGAGCAGGGGCTACTCTCTAGCTGTGGTCTGCAGGCTTCTCTTGTGGTGGCTTCTCTTGTGAAGCTCGGGCTCTAGGCATGCAGGCTTCGGCAGTTGTGGTACTTGGGCTTTGTTGCTTCACGGCATGTGAGATCTTCCCAGATCGAGGATCAAACCCATGTCTTCTGCATTGGAAGGCAGAGTCTTTACCAGTGAGCCACCAGGGAAGCCCATGCTACAGATTCGTAAGTGAACTGGACAAAAAGAACGTTTTATAAAAGGTAAAGCTTTCAAGGTTGCTCTTAAAAAGAATAATTTCAGGATTCATGGCCTCTAAAAGTAAGTCATCGCAGTGAAAGAGCCATTAAAAAGTGTTTTAATGAAAAGAAGAGGTATTGATGTTTTCCAGAAAGCTGTGTTTCCCGAGGTGTTGATTTCTTTGTATGACTCACACAGGAAGCTCCCTGGCAGCAGAGCAACGCGTAGCCTTGACATCTGTGTAAATCTTTATGCTATCTTTGGAATAAGATGATTGCAGCATTGACCCACCATCAGTGGGGCATGAGTTGCTGATCTGTTATTTGACGAGTTCAACTACACTTTATTTTTATCACCATGGACCTCTGATTCAGACTCTGGAGATAGCTATTCAGGTAGGAGTTTGAGTCCTTGATCAAGAATGTACAGAGATTTAAGGAAATCTAAAACTAAAGTCAACCTTTTTCATTCTGTACATCTGTGACTTATCTAAACATTTATTGCCTGCCAGTCACTTTGCTGAACACTGCGAGATACTGGTATTTGTCAACTCCAATTGGCTTATACAAAGATGAAGAGAGACCTTGGCTACTGCTTTTTCAAGGGAGGTCACAAACACATTAGTTTGGGAATGTAGATTAATTAGTTACGTATGTTGTAAGATCAAACTGAGTTGATAGTACCTGTTATGTGTTTGTTATTTAATAATTAAAAAAATTAGAACTGTTCAATGACTTTGATGGAAAGGTCAAGCCACTATCTAGATAGAAGATATGAGAGTGCCAGAGAGGGACAGAGAGAGGTTTTAGGAGAGTTTGTGCTAGGTTAGGAATGTATTTTATCCATGTGATACTTTTTGTCAAGAGAGAATATACATTTAAGTTGCTTAAACTGCATTTAATTATTTTGCTTGCATTTTTTAGATGTGCTTTGTGTAAGAGACTATAAGGTTTCTATATGCCTTAGTGGTTTGTTTTCCTTTCGCCTTTTCCCCACAATAACAGTAGGTAATCTTATCTTTGTCATGTTCTTTATTGTTTTGTCATTCTTTCTTGTGAGTTTCACAGCAGCCTGCTAGTATCTGGGTCTGCTAGGTTACATTTCACAGTTGAGGAAATGAAACATAGAAAGATGTGCTTTTGTGGTTTTTGTAAGATCATACAGTGCTTTCCATCAGGACTTGGACGGAGCTGTCTGACTCCCACCTCTAATGCTTTAGAAAAACTGATACATAGGCCACTTTGGATAATGGGACCCTCTCAGGCATCCCTTTATAAGTAGGTGCATAGAATTGTATGGTGACATCCTAATTGTTCACTTAATTTATATAGACACAACATTTACAAGATGTTTAAAATACCAAAATATTCTGAGAAATCACCTCCTGAAATTAACAAGTAGAAAAGACTGAAAGATATACCAGTGTCTTAACAGAACACAAAATTTTGCATGACTGTATTGTGAAAAATCCACTTTCTACAGACAATACATGCCAAATCAAGTGTTTTCATTTGGAAGTTAGCCAACATTGGGCTGTAAAGATAGAATCTTGAGGGTTTTCCCTCCCTGGGAGCAAACTCTCTATAGCTCCTATTTGCCAATGTACACAATTGTACAGGTTCTGAAATCCTTTCCTGGTGCTTTATATTTAATGACATGCCTATTTGTTTAGAAATTTAAAGAGATTATATTTACTTACATAAATATCTATAATTAAATGTCTCCTTCCTCAGAATTGCATTTAATTGTTTTATCATGGTAGTTCTTGGCTTTGAGACTCTGAGAGAGTTGTTAGTTGTATTTACTTTTGAGTTAGGTCACAGTCAATGTAAGCATATTTTATATGTGCCATGAGATCTAGAGTTTCCTAATATCTTTTTGTGTTACTGAAAGGAGAGTAGAAAGTATAAACAATGCAGCCCTGAGTCCATGAATCTTTGGGGAAAGGTGTACATTGCTACCTTTTCTAGCAATTGTAGTTCCTTTAGCCACTCATCTGCACCCAGCCTTTGGTAGTGGGTCCCACCTCAACCTCCATCAACTTTATGCAAGGGTTGTGGGGTCCCCCCTCAAATGGTGCTGGTCAGGATCCTGACCAGGGTCCTGTTTTCCATTGCCGTTCGTTTAGAGAAAACAGTTTTACAGTTAAGAGTTGAGGGCACTGTGACAATAAGCAAATGGCAAGTTAGAAGGGACACGCTGGCTGTGATGACTCAGTGGTTACTGGGCTTCAACAAGGAGCAGTGAATATCAGAGATTTGGCTGCTATTATGATGTGTGTATAAAGCTACTTCTCCTTAACCTGGCTGGGTGCCCAAACCTCCTGCTAAAAGAGTCACTTTTAAGTGTTAAATTTATCCCTCAATTTCCTTTTTTATAGCCTAATAGTCTCTTTAGATTTTCACAGGGTAGAGTGGTAGGAAATTTGTATTTCCTCTATGAAACGTTCTTCCACTGAAAGCTTGTTGGGAAATGAAAATCATGTTTTGCAAATAAACCCCAGCAGTATAATGGGCTCTGTACACATATATTCAACTGTGAAATACTGTCCATGGAAAATACCTTGCAGTTCCTGACACCAAAGACAATAATAAATATCAAAGGTCTTTAGAACAATCCACACACACACACACATACACAGTGTTTGTTTTCAATCCTTAGGCAAGCACAGTTACTGGCAAATGAATTATCTAGCTGGACTAGTAAATTGCCAAACCAAATCAAAGTACAACTGACTATGTTTTTTGAAAGAGGTTATTTTTTTTCCCGTAAAGTCCAACCAGAATATAATGAAAAGAGAAGTTCTTGTGCTACCTGGAGGGGAGATGGCAGAATGCATGATAAACTGGCGGCCCGCAGGCCACAAATGCACATGTATTTTGTTTGGTTTTAGTTGTCAGTATTTAAACGTTGAGGTATTTAAAATACATTTTTTTTGGCTTCTGAAGTCCTCGGAAGATATGGCAACATTGGGCCATCTTTCTTCCATGGCATTATTTTCCTTGGAGAAGAACTGTTGCTGCCTCTCCCAGCCTCCTGGCCATGATGCTCACTCCCATCACTGGAGACATCCTTGTCTCCACGTGAAGGGGTGCACTGCCTGTGTTGTATTGCCTAGACCTGATTTACTCATTTACATTGCCTGCCTGCCCTGTCAACTCTTATTTGTGACCTGTTATTCAGGAAAACTACAATAACTTCATGCAAATGTTGTTAGGAGCTGACAGAGGAAGAACCTTACTCTATTACAGAGAACTGTCATCAGCCCAGGGTGGAGAGGGGTTAGGGATAGGGACGTGGGGTGGCGGGGCAGCATTCTAGGGCGTTAGCTCAGTGTCAGAATGACTTCTAGATACTTGATTTCTCAGCCTAGAGACTGTCACCTAAAGTGTTTGGACACAGATGATGTTTCCTCAGTATCTGGGAAACTGAGGAAAGGATTCCTGTGTTCCCTTAGGAATTGGACTGTATCTCCTTTAAGGAACTCTTCAATGCTCAGAATAAACATTTTTTAAATTGAATAATATAGTCACATAATTTTTAAAAAGTGTTATAAGATGCACAATGGGAAGTCAGTCTACCTTCACCTCTGTCTCTCACGCCTCAGCTTTTTAGGAGGCAAATCCTGTGCTCTTATGTTTTTCCAGAAATGTTCTATGTATGTGCACACTTAGATATTGTTCCTTGCATGAATGATAACTCACTGTATATACTGTGCTGCCCCTGCACTACTTTCCTTTGGATTTTTGAAGCTAAGATTACCTTAGCATATTGCACATCTTAGTCATTGTGTAATGGTACAAGAACAATCTTATTCTCTTTAATGCTTTCATTATGTTCTCTTGTATAGTTGTATCCAAACTTACTCAACCATTACTGTACTGAGTATATACACTGTATGTGTAATTTAGATGTTTTCAATCTTCTGCTAATAAAATTCTAAGAGTGCATAATCTACCTGTGTTTGTAACTTCTCCCTTTTCCTCATGACTTGGATTTTATAAGACCAGGTGATCACCATGAAACATCCATCCCCAGGCTCAAAACGCAGGCTACCTGAAAAAATTTTTTTCTCACTCTTCCTTTGTTTCAAAAGAAGTCACCTATATTTAAAAGGGGTAATTGATGGGATGTGCTAACAGTACCAATTTTAGGGCTAGATATGTTATCCCACAGTTCCAGGTAGCTGATTCTCAAACTTTAATGTGCGTAAAACTTATCTGGAGATCTTGTTACAGTGCAGATTCTGATTTAGCATTCCTAGCAGTCTCCCAGGTTGCAGGGGCAGAGCACACTTTGAGAAACAAAACTTGTAGAACTCTATTGCCATTCTGTGTAAATAAAGTGTGTAGTGGTTGATTTCATAGATACAGTGTTGTTTATGTTTCACAAATATCCACAACCACCCTGTTCTTCAGGCAGGGGTGGTGAATTTGGTGGCCAACAGTGTTATCTTTGGCTTCTATGAAAAGTAGGATAAATAACAGATGTTTTGTTTTTGTTTCAGTATATTTTATCAAACCCTTGGTTAGACATATAATGTACTTAAGTTGGCATGTTTGTTGTTGTTCTTTAGTCACTAAGTCATGTCTGACTCTTTGTAACCCCACTGATTGTAGCATGCCAGGCTCCTCTGTCCTCCACTATCTCCTGGAGTTTACTCAAATTTAAGTCCAATGAGTCAGTGATGCTATCTATCAGCTAGCATACTATCAAATTATTATTTTAGTCTTTAAGATTACAGAGCTTGAAACAGCTTTTGACTTATTTTACATTTTTCTTTGAAGAAGTTATTTACCTGTGGATCTTCTGAGAATAAAATTTAATTTCAAATTAAAGCCAAGGTAGTGTGGCCAAGTTAGGTGATTTATTTCCCTCTTTTGTTACACTGTGAATTCCTTGAGTACAAAAATTGTTTAATTGTTCTCTTATAAAATTGCCTGTGATGAAGACTCTCTCCTTGACTAGACTTCAGTGAGGCTCCTCTCAGCTGCCTTCCTGGTCATGGCCTCCATCCTGTCTTTGACCTACCTAGCCCAATTTTAGCAAGAATCCTGCTAAGTGATATCTGATGATGATTCTCATCTCCCACCCTTGATATCTAGGTCTTTGGCCTATCCTAATCATGAACCCTGTTAAGCCAGTTTAGCAAGCATCTCCCTACTCTTGATGTTTCCTGTTGCTGGTTTTCTACATGCTGACCTCCTCACTTTGCTCCTTGGCTATAAATCTCCAGCTGTCGTTGCTGTATTTGGAGTTGAGCCTGGTTTCTCTCCTGTACTGCAGTAGTCCTGCATACAGTTTCCCTTATTGTTGTAAGAAATGTCAGAATAATTGCTGTTTAACACCTGTTTCTTGCCCTTCTGCATAATTTTCATTTTGTATCAGTTCAAAAGCTGATATTTTTTATTGTTTAGTCACCAAGTTGTATCTAACTCTTTTGCAATCCCATGGACTGTAGCCCACCAGGCTCCTCTGTCCATGGGATTTCCCAGACAAGATTGCTGGAGTGGATTGCCATTTCCTTCTCCAGGGGATCTTCCTGCCCAGGGATTGAACCCACGTCTTATGCATTGACAGGCAGATTCTTTACCACTGAGCCACCTGGGAAGCCCATAAAAAACTGAGTCATGTCTGACTCTTTTGCCACCCCATGGACTATATAGCCTGCCAGGCTCCTCTGTCCAGTAGGTTGGACTGGAGTGGGTTGCCATATCCTTCTCCATCAAAAGCGTTAGAAAGGGCCAAAAAAAGACATTCCTCATTACATTTCACTTTTCTGTGTGGTTTTCACTAATATAATATTACAACTAAATTCACCTTTAAGGGAATATCACTCAAAATTTGAAGTTTTTAAAAGTAGCATTTGAAATGAATCTGAGTTCGTACCAACATTTTAGGGTGTTAAAAAATAATTTTCAGAAAAAGGTAAACATATTCTCATGTAGGCATAAAACTGAGGATGTGCTAAAGATTTTATTTTGCTTATATGGTACGAGGAAACTGGGCAGATGTTATAACTGGTTTTCCACAGTGAGGTGGAAGTAAATTAAAACACTTAACTGTCAGAACAAAATTTATGTATTTATCAGTCACTTACAAGTTACAAAGTGGTGCACTGTAGTTCAGAGGTCATGAACAGGGCTACAATCAGACAGCTGGGAAGGGTATGCTCTAGATGATGCCTAGTTTTCTACTGAAGTGCAACATTTTTTTTAATCATACAAGCTGAAGGCCATCTTCAACCTAAGGTGTATGCCCTAAGAATTACCTTGTGACTTACACCTTTGAAAAGTCTAAAATGACCCAATATTTGAAGATGACAGCACACAAGTAAATGACAAAGAAGCAGGGAGATCAGTATTAGGTACTGTCACAGGACATTTGAAAAACTGGAGATGTTTTATATAGCATGTGGCCTCTAGCCTTCAACCTTGTAGCCTGAAGACTGGAAAGAAAAGTAATATTTTCTCTTGTACTGTAAAAATTGAACTTGATGGTGTGAATTCACTATCAACCCAGATTGGGCTATTTACAAGAATTCATTTTCATAATTGATCATGTGCATTTGAACCGGAAAATATTTAGAGAAGACAGTATAGTTGGAAATGAACAAAAACGATTTGAAACCACAGCTGGAATGAAACTCTTGTTGTTTAAGAACCAAGTTGTGCAAGTGAGTATGGAGTGGACATGTGGTGTTGCTTCCTTTCTGTGAATGTGAGTTGGAAGGCAGCTGCTCAAGTTGAGATGTGATGAATCCCTGTGATGAGATTGACTTACCACTGCCTTACTTGAGGCTGGAAACATGAACCTCCCAGTGAAGCTGGGAGAGTGTATGGTGCCTCAGCAACTACCATTAGGTTAAATTCCTTTAAAGATGTTTTATAGTCATTATTTGCATATGTTTTTATAGTCATACTTGAATTAACATTTCCAAGTGTGTTTGTGACTTTTATTTCTTTTTTTTTTTTGTGACTTTTATTTCTGTGGATTCTTTTCTATCTCAGGGGTGTGCAAACTGTTTCAATAAAGGGCCAGACAGGTAATATTTTAGGCTTTGGGACTCTACATGTTCTTTCAATTGCACAACTCTACTTGTAGAGCGAAAGCAATTAAGACAAGAGGTAGTGTGACTGTGTTCCAGTGAAATTTAATTTATGGGCACTTAATTTGAATTTTATGCAATTTTCACATGTCATGATATATTATTTTTGTTAAGGTTTTTATTTTTTTTGATCTGGGCCATTTTTCAAGTCTTTGTTAAATTTGTTATAACATTGCTTCTGGTTTTCTATTTTGGCAGTGAAGCGTCTTGTATCTTACCTCTCTGACTAGTGATCGAATCTACACCCATAGGGCACTAAAGAAGTACCTATATTATTCTTCTTTCAAATTTTCTTTTCAATCATTTAAAAATATAAATACCAATCCCAGTTTGTTTCAGCCCAAATTTGGTCCTTGAGCCCTATTTGGCTGACCCTGGCTTTGCAGAATGGACATGATACAGTTGCTGGATATATATCAGATTTTTATGTTTACCTTATATTTTATCAGTTTTTCTGTTCTGTCATTTTATTTGTTGAAGAGCTTGAGCAAATAAGCTTACCTCACTGAAGTCAGATTTCTTCCTTTTCAAATGTGATGGTATCTAAACTCAGAATTTTTTATGGACTAAATAAATTATGTCAAAACATGAAGTTTCACACAAAAAGCACTGAATAACTGTTTATTTCTCCCCTCTGTTCCTGTCTACCTCATGGTACCTTATTTCTTTTAGTGTCTATACAAGCAAGCAGGTTTGGGGGCGATAGCTGTTTCATTATATTATGAATTGAATATTCATAAACATCCAACTTTTATATTAAATAATATGAAGTATATTTGATAAAGTTAGGGATATAAATTATACTCATACTAGGAGAGTCTGTTCAAGAAAGCCTCTGGATTGAGTCCTCATGTTAACCAGACAAACCACTCCTAACTCATCCGTCCTCTCAGGTCATATTCCATGGATTTAGGCTTTCTGTGTCAAGATATACTTTAATATGCTTTAAAAAAATTATTTAATTTATTTATTTGGTTGCATTGGCCTTAGTTGCGGCATGCAGGATCTTTAGTTGTGGCATGTGGGATCTAATTCCCCGACCTGGGGTGGAACCTGGGCCCCCTGCATTGGGAATGCAGAGTCTTAGCCACTGGACCACCAGGGAAGCCATAGTATTTCTCTTTTTTTTCTTATGATGGGGTTTTTCTGACCACGATATCCAGAGTTGCTTTCTTGGCTTTCTCCAGACATGCAGGTGACCACTTCTTTATCAATTGGCTGTTGCTGCTTCACATTGGGCACCTAGCACAATCTGAGGCTCTTATACTTTGCTTGTTGGCTTATTGTCTGATTCTTCTACTCTCTCAGGATGTTAAGCAGCACATCTGCCTTGAAAATTCATTGTTGTGTGTCCAGTGTCTCCTCACACAGTGCCAGGCAAGGTGGAGGTGCTTTATGAATAATCATTGTCAGAATGAATAGATCACAGTTTTTAAAATGACCATATTTTAGGAGCAGAGAAAATGCTACATAGCTTTCTGTAATACAGTGTATCTTTGGCAATATCAGCTTTTAAAAGGCTGGTGTCAAACCGATTTTGAGTTCAGCATGAAGTAAGTGTCTGTATTAAAAATAAAACATATAGCAGAGGGGACCAATGATTGCTACTAAGGAGTTTAAAAATATGGACTGCTTCTTTCAATGTGAATAGTCTAGTGGTTTTCCCCACTTTTTTCAATTTAAGTCTGAATTTGGCAATAAGGAGTTCATGATCTGAGCCACAGTCTGCTACCAGTCTTGTTTATGCTGACTGTATAGAGCTTCTCCATCTTTGGCTGCAAAGAATATCAATCTGATTTTGGTGTTGACCATCTGTTGATGTCCATGTGTAGAGTCTTCTCTTGTGTTGGTGGAAGAGGGTGTTTGCTATGACCAGTGCGTTCTCTTGGCAGAACTCTGTTAGCCTTAGCCCTGCTTCATTCTGTACTCCAAGGCCAAATTTGCCAGTTACTCCAGGTGTTTCTTGACTTCCTACTTTTGCATTCCAGTCCCTATAATGAAAAGGACATCTTTTTTGGGTGTTAGTTCTAGAAGGTCTTATAGGTCTTCATAGAACCATTCAACTTCAGCTTCTTCAGCATTACTGGTTGGGGCATAGGCTTGAATCATCGTGATATTGAATAGTTTGCCTTGGAAATGAACAGAGATCATTCTGTCGTTTTTGAAATTGCATCCAAATACTGCATTTTGGACTCTTGTTGACCATGATGGCTACTCCATTTCTCCTGAGGGATTCCTGCCTGCAGTAGTAGATATAATGGTCATTTGCATTTGCAATTGCATAGGACCCTGGGAATGTCAGATCCGTGAATCAAGGCAAATTGGAAGTGGTCAAACAAGAGATGGCAAGAGTGAACGTCGACATTCTAGGAATCAGCGAACTAAAATGGACTGGAATGGGTGAATTTAACTCAGATGACCATTATGCGGCTCATGCGCCAGATGGAGGTTCGTGACATTGTACAGGAGGCAGGAAGCAAGACCATACCCAAGAGAAAGAAATGCAAAAAAGCAAAATGGCTGTCTGAGGAGGCCTTACAAATAGCTATAAAAAGAAGAGAAGCGAAAAGCAAAGGAGAAAAGGAAAGGTATACCCATTTGAATGCAGAGTTCCAAAGAATAGCAAGGAGAGATAAGAAGCCTTCCTCAGTGATCAATGCAAAGAAATAGAGGAAAACAATAGAATGGGAAAGACTAGAGATCTCTTCAAGAAAATTAGAGATACCAAGGGAACATTTCATGTAAAGATGGGCTCAATAAAGGACAGAAATGGTATGGACCTAACAGAAGCAGAAGATATTAAGAAGAGGTGGCAAGAATACACAAAAGAACTGTACAAAAAAGATCTTCACGACCAAGATAATCATGAAGGTGTGATCACTCACACTCACCTAGAGCTGGACATCCTGGAATGTGAAGTCAAGTGGGCCTTAAGAAGCATCACTACAAACAAAGCTAGTGGAGGTGATGGATTTCCAGTTGAGCTATTTCAAATCCTAAAAGATGATGCTGTGAAAGTGCTGCACTCAATATGCCAGCACATTTGGAAAACTCAGCAGTGGCCACAGGACTGGAAAAGGTGTTTTCATTCCAATCTCAAAAACAGGTAATGCCAAAGAATGCTCAAACTACTGCACAATTGCACTCATTTCACACGCCAGTAAAATAATGCTCAAAATTCTTCAAGCCAGGCTTCAGTAATACGTGAACCGTGAACTCCTTGATGTTCCAGCTGGTTTTAGAAAAGGCAGAGGAACCAGAGATCAAATTGCCAACAACCACTGGATCATGGAAAAGGCAAGAGAGTTCCAGAAAAACACCTATTTCTGCTTTATTGACTATGCCAAAGCCTTTGACTGTGTGGATCACAATAAACTGTGGAAAATTCTGAAAGAGATGGGGATACTAGACCACCTGACCTGTGTCTTGAGAAATCTGTATACAGGTCAGGAAGCAACAGTTAGGACTGGACATGGAACAACAGACTGGTTCCAAAAAGGAAAAGGAGTACATCAAGGCTGTACATTGTCACCCTGCTTATTTAACTTCTATGCAGAGTACATCATGAGAAATGCTTGGCTGGAGGAAGCACAAGCTGGAATCAGGACTGCTGGGAGAAATATCAATAACCTCAGATATGCAGATGACACCACCCTTATGGCAGAAAGTGAAGAGGAACTAAAGAGCCTCTTGATGAAAGTGAGAGAGGAGAGTGAAAAAGTTGGCTTAAAACTTAACATTCAGAAAAATAAGATCATGGCATCTGGTCCCATCACTTCATGGCAAATAGATGGGGAAACAGTGGAAACAGTAGCTGACTTTATTTTTCTGGGCTCCGAAATCACTGCAGATGGTGATTGCAACCATGAAATTAAAAGACACTTGCTCCTTGGAAGGAAAGTTATGACCAACCTAGCCAGCATATTAAAAAGCAGAGACATTACTTTGCCAACAAAGATCCATCTAGTCAAGGCTATGGCTTTTTCTGTAGTCATATATGGATGTGAGAGTTGGACTATAAAGAAAGCTGAACACAGAAGAATTGATGCTTTTGAACTGTGGTGTTGGAGAAGACTCTTGAGAGTCCCTTGGACTGCAAGGAGATCCAACCAGTCCATCCCAGAGAAGGTCAGTCCTGGGTGTTCATTGGAGGGGCTGATGTTGAAGCTGAAACTCTAGTACTTTGGCCACCTGATGCGGAGAGCTGACTCATTTGAAAAGACCTTGAGCTGGGAAAGATTGAGGGCAGGAGGAGGAGGGGACAACAGAGGATGAGATGGCTGGATGGCATCACTGACATAGTGGACCTGAGTTTGAGTGGACTTTGGGAGTTGGTGATGGACAAGGAGGCCTTGTGTGCTGCAGTTCATAGGATCACAAAGAGTCAGACATGATTGACCTACTGAACTGAACTTTCAGTGTGAAGCTTATAAGTGAAGACAATCAGAAGAATCATATGCCAGGGTCCAGGAAGCTCTCTAAAGCATGTCAGTCTCATTTTCTTCTACAGTGTGTCTGGTGAGTGTGTTCCTTGGGAAAGGGAATGAGCACCGACAGAAGGGTAGGCTGTGAGGAGTAGAGGGAAAAACGCCCTGAATTTCAAGCCGGAATGTCTAGTTTGAAGTTCTAAGTATGCAGGTGACTTGGAACTACTACTGTGTGACCTTGGGCAAATCCACTAACTTATCTGAATGAAATATAGCTTTTAGATTTTCTGTGAAGATCAAATAGAGTGTGTGTGTGCGCCAAGTGGCTATGTAACCTCATAAGCACTGTACCCATGTAATTTGTATGTTTTGTCATGAATTGCCAACCCAAAAATGATGGTATCAACTGAAAGGTGGATATAGTGCCCAGTTTTGAATCCCTTCTGGCCCATTTCTAAGATCCCAGGGCAAGTTCTGTTGATTGTACCAGGTCAAAGGACTACATAGCTTTTTCCTTCTCTGAGTTTCTAGGCCTTAAGAATCATGATAATGATGACAATAATGAGAATATACAATAGCAGCTATCATTTAATTAGTATCCATATTTTGTCAGTCACTTTGGTATGCAGTTTATAAATATTACTTAAATATTGTCATGACAATCCTATGAGATTTGTTTCACTATTATTATCCTGTTGAGTAGGCTTCCCTGGTGGCTCACATGGTAAAGAATCTGCCTGCAATACAGGACACCCAAGTTTGATCCCTGGATCAGTAAGATCCCCTGGAGAAGAGCATGGCAACCCACTCCAGTATTCTTGCCGGAGAATTCCATGGACAGAGGAGCCTGACAGGCTGTGGTCCATGGCGTCCGGAAGAGTTGAGTTTGACTGAGCAACTAACACTTCCTGCTGAATAAACTCAGGCTTAGAGACTTTAAGTCACCTGTCCAGGGTCTCATAGCTATAATGAGAGGAGACTGGGTAACTCTGGGGCTTATCTTTATTCTGTGCCGGCGGTTCTCTTAACTTTGATAGTGGTTCTCTAACTGTTACACGTAGGGCTTAGCTACAGGTGCTAGTTAACTCCTCCTTCAAGATTGCAGATTTTAGTGGGCCTGAGGTGAGCCCTTAGAATTTCCAAGTGATATTGGTAGTGTAGGGACCATGCTTTAAGAACCATTCTTCTATACCCTGTTGCTGTTTTCTGTTCCATAACAGACTCAAGCTGGTCCCATTTTATTCTTTGCCTTTATTCTGTTTTGAAATACCCAGGAATTCCCAGGTTTTCTTGGATTTTAGAACTCTTTGGAAGAGAAGAGAGGAATATCAGAGAGGTTCTAATTTCATGTAGGTCCTTTCTAAACTCCAAAGAAGTACCACTGGGCTATCTTAATAAGTTGTCTCCATGGTTTTCCAAGTCACTGGCACTAACATCCAGTATAGTTCTCCTTCTTACTTCTCCTTGGTTGGCTTTGGTCCAGATCTATTTCTGAATTGTAACAGGACTCTTCATAGTCCATTCCATTCACTAACCCCTGGATATATTGCCTCATTGATGCATACAGAAATTTTTTGCACACATTTTCTGCCTATATTTGAGCCCCATATATGCCAGGCACCTGAGTGACCCTCGGGGCACAATGGTGTGTAAAACCAGGTACAGTCTCTGCCATCTGTATGTGAGTATATGCTTAGTTGCTCAGTCGATTCTGCTCTTTGTGACTTCATTAACTGTAGCCCACCACGCTCCTCTATGCATGGGATTCTCCAGGCAAGAATACTGGAGTAGGTTTCTCTTTCATCCTCCAGGGGATCTTCCTGACCCAGAGATCGAACTTGTGTCCTAGTGTCTCCTGTATTGACAGATGGGTTCTTTACCACTAGTGCTACCTCTCTGCCATCAGGGAATATTTATTCTAGTGAGGAAAACAACTATTAGAAAACTCAGATAAATAAAGGTCAGTGCTACCAAGAAGAGGTACCCAGTGCAAGAAGAGCATGTAATGGGGTGGGGTTGGGGTGGGTGGCAGTTTAACCTGTTTGGAGAGGAGGGATGGTCAGGGAAAGCTTGTTTATGGGAATAATGAGTGAGCCAAAATCTGATGGAAAATGAGGAATTAATCAGATACAAAGGCTAGACTGGGGATGAGGAAAGAACAATCCAGGCACAGGAATGGCATGTGCAGAGGCTACCAGAAGAAGGGCCATAACATAGTCATAAAACTTAATATTCTAAATTGGATATCTCTATTCTAAGATCAATACATAGATTAAAGGGTAATTCTAAAAAAAAGTGAGATCATGACTCTCATAATGATATAAAATGAATGTTTATTAAAGATTATATTTGATTGAGAGTAAGAAAGCTAGTCAGTGTTATAACCAGTCCCAAAAGAAGCCAAAAGGACACTTTTGCAGATCAGAAATACTGAAGTGAATTTGTAACCAGGCAAGGTGGTTTCTAGTGATGGGAGTGGAGTAACCTGAACATCCAATGGACAGGGCAGAATTTACAGTACAAGAATCAGAAACAAGAATTACCTTGCATTGCTTTCAGTTGTCTATAATGTACAGAGCTGTAAAATAACTCTCAGTGAATAAGAATCTGACAGCTGGAAGGAGGTCTCCTTTATAATCTAGATAATACATAGTTTTCCATTGAAACATATTTATTTTTCCCTGCAAGTGCTTTGGTCATGACTATATTTTTATTATTTAGGGCTAGCTGGATTTGATCTCAAAAGGCTTCTGGCTTGTATTTTGGACACCCTAAAAGTATGGGGTAGAATTTACTGCCAGACCATTTATACTCCACGTTGACTATGACATATCATGATGCATGTCCAGCCTGTCACCCCTTGCTAATCCCTTTAAACACAAGTCTAATGAATGTCCTCTATGACTTGTTCTTTTCTGGCTGAAAGCAAGGAAAAAAAATTCTTTGAGAGAAGGCGCTCAGAAAGTCTGAGTCGAACTTGGCTTTCATTCAGGAGTCCCTCTGAGAACAAAGAGAGACATCTTTCCAGTGAACCTGAAAAACCAAAGTAGTTTTGCCAAGTTGAGGTCTGGCACAGCCTCCAGATGGTTCACAACAAAGAAGAATTTCTTCAAGTGTGGCAGGTGGACTCTTGACCAGGAGAGGGATAATCATTCAGTCAATTAACAGGAAGACTGGTGCGGGTGAGTTTAAATTGATGATTTGCTTTGTTGAAATGTTAAACCAGCATTGACAGCTACTGTAACCCTTTAATTGACAAATCCACTCAGGAACCATGTGTTAAAAACTTGCTTACGGAGAATGGAAGCATCACCCTCCTTTTTCCATTGTAAACCTAGTATGTTCAATGTAGGCTTCCTGTTTTCTATATCAGTGCCGCATTGTATCAGGAGACAGAATTAGAACAGCACCTTTTAATTTAATTTGTAGCAGGTCAGAGTTCAAAACTGCAATTTCACAAACGTTTGATAAAAAATGTCACTGGTTTTGATTGAGTTGTGTTATTAACCTCTAGCTTGAGAGTCTTGGTTTGTTTTTTGTTTCCTTTTTTTAGATTAACATTAATGTGTCTGACTTCTCAGAATTACGTGCTATTTCTAGTTTTGTTTCTGCTAGAGAACTTCTGCCAGTGGAATAATGTATTTCATTGGCTGGTTCAGCATAAAGACTTAAATACAGAAATGGCAAAGTAAGTAAGTTACCTACAAAAGATAGTGCTGCTGATATATATATATTTTTTTCTTCTCCAAATGTAGTAGAAGATATTAAAAATATCTTTTGAAAATAGCAATTTGTTTCTTTCTGCCTGTAATCATGGGTGAAAGTGCTGTGAAATGTGTATCATTTTTTTAAAACTATGGGTGATTTAGTTAAAAGAAAAAAAGTAAAAAAAAAAAAAAAAATCCCCACCCCAGAAAAAGGCATCTTACTGTTTGGTAAATCAGACCTCTAATAGTAAAAAGCTCAAAAAGCCTTCCGTAATGTTTATGAATAATTTCTCAAATTTATATCCAGATATTTCTGTTATACTCTGCAAAGGAGGTAATCCTGCCTGAACAAAAGAGAAGAGCCTTTTTTAGACTGAATAGACTGGACAACTCAGTAGCAAAGTGCATGATTGCCAGTCTTTCAGGCAAAGCTTTTATGGAAGGCAAACTTTATAACTTCATCAATTCCAAGGAGAAAAAGCGTTTAAGACCGTAGGGAAAATAAAAGGCGAACGAGAAATGTAGGAAGGTGTCCTATCCTTTACATCTCTATAGTCACTTGTTTCATGGCTTCCATCATTCAGTTAACCCAATTTAAAGCCACAGTGTTTCTTTGAAAAAGGCATTTCACCGTTCCTTATGGTAGTGAATCTACATAAATAATGAGTGGACATGAGTACTATTATTTTTCTTTTCATTTTTTGTTTTTGGATATTCTTATCTCCTCTACTGTACCTTCCTGTGTTTTACTGCATAAGAGAAGGTAATAACAGTCATCAATAATAGGCATCTTAAGATGCTAGAGGGGCTGTCATGTAACAGTAATTACTGAAAAAAATGGGCTTCCTAATTTCCTTGTGCCTCATAAGTCCTGTCTTTACAAAGAAATAGATATCGTTCACTTTTTTACCTTGACTAGATGAATCCATGTGTGCGATTCCTGCCTGATGGTGGATCACGACTCATTTCTTAAAGCTTGCTTCTCCAACCAGATGGAATCACATGAGGCTCTTGAGAAAAACTGAAGATTTGGGAACTCTCTCCAGGACTGATGAAATCTGAATTTGTTTTTTCCCCTCTTGAGGGGTAAATGTTGGGCAGTCACACGTGGGTCTAAAAAATTAGCAGCAATGTTGAATTGGTGTCCAATATCAAGAAACATTTCCTAGTTTACTTTTTTTTTTAGCCATTCAACCATCACAGTGTTAGGTCATCTAGTAGATTGCTTGAGTTTAATTTTATGTTGTTTCATGGTATCTGACAGTGAGATTCCCTCATCCTCCAAACCCACCCCAACACAGTTTATAGAGCTTTTTAAAAATAGGCATCATTTGCACTCATTCTTTTGATTCTTATGTATGTTATTGCTATATTGAACTTCGACCTGTTATTGCTATTTTGTAAAATGTCCTCAAAATAAAATATCATTGAAGATAAAGACATTTCTAAAGTGATTAATAATATGGAAAAGGTAAAAGGAGTGAGCATATGAGGACTGTGTGAAGTAACCTGGCCTTTATGTCAGAGGTGATGCCATATTTGTAAAATGGAGAAGGTAGCAAGGATTGCCTTCATCAAGGAACAAAAGATGAAATGCCCATGTGAGTGTGTCACTATGCACTTAATTAGACATCACTCTTTAATTTTCAGTTACCTGAAAAGTCTTGTGTTCTTCTGGATGCCTGGGGTTTTATTTGGTTACCAATTATGAAAATGAGTTGTGTTTCAGGAAGCTTTCTGAAAGATGTGGATAGATAATAAATCCTGTGCCTTGCTTGGCATATTGATGGTTCTGTTGATGAGAGGTTGCACAGAGTCAATAGTTGATTCTGCTTTGTGGTGACATTTGCATTTAATAAAAAGTCGTGTTTATTGTAGCTGCTGTACAAACACAATTGGCACCTAGTGTGTCATGGCTGCAAATGCTAAAGTGGAGAATATGTGCCTGAGAAGAAAAGGTGGTAAGAATGACTACGTTATGATCTTTTTGATTTTAAAAGCAATTTGGATCACTGGTCACAGAGATAGATTAATTATAGTCCTAGGTTCATTTTGCACTGTGATCCGTGGTTCATAAATTAACCTTATTCTGATGGATTGATTGATTTCATACTTAACGCATAGTCATAAACCTAAGAACAAATATACCGATAATTGATATCCAAATGTGTGCCTTTTTAAAATCCTCTCTCTTTCTCCTTCTATGACATAACCTAACCTTCTATCTTCCTTGCTTTTTTCTTTTAATTAAAGTTTTCACATATGTTGCTGTTTAGTCACTAAGGCATGTCTGACTCTGTTGTGACCCCATGCACTGTAGCTTGCCAGGCTCCTCTGTCCATGGCATTTCTCCAGGCTATAATACTGGAGTGGGTTGCCACTCCCGTGGATTTCCTTCTCCAGGAGATCTTCCCAACCCAGGAGTTGAACCTGCATCTCCTGCGTTGGCAGGCGGATTCTTCACCCCATTTGATCTGCTTGTTTTTCTTTTCCTTTCTTTTTTTCTGGTATGAATGGTATCACTCTGAAAGTTCTTAGACACATTTCCTGGTACATATGTAGGAAAGTAAACATGGCCTGCTAAATGGCCATTTCTTCTGACTTTCACTGCCTTTCTTTGAGTGATCGTGATCACTACTTCCAGGCCAACTGCAGTCTACCTTGATCTCTCAGCTCCTAGAAGGTCCCAGTAATTTCCCATTGTGGAGATGCTCCCAGGATTCCTCTGGGGTGCCTTCTCCTTTGCTGTAGTAAGTTGAAACACTTAACTTTGACTACCAGTGTGTTGCTAGTGGCCTTTCACTGATGGACTTTGACATATATGCTAAAGTTTCTCATGGGTATTAATATATACCTAGAAGTGAATTTGCCGGTTGAGATAGAGTATGTAAGTGCTCAAACTAAAAGAAAAAAAAAAGCTTGCAGTTGCTATCTAAGTATGTCCCATCACATTTTATTTTCATCTACCATGAAAAAAAAAAAGTCTACTTGACCCATTTCTGCACACACATTAAATGCACAAGACAGTCTGTGTATATATAGATGTCTTCTTTACAATATACAAGCAGCTCACTTCTTTTCTTTAAAGGAATATATATTTATTCTATCTGTTGTCATGTGGTGTTTCAGTAGTGGAATGTGCTTAGCATAATTTCCTTCACATTTTAGCCTGTGGTACATGCATCTTTTAAAAAATTCAGCAGAAGAGTTATGTCTGTGTGTTTTCTTACTTATAGTTGTCCTACTTTGAGAGTAACCCAAGTCAGTGGTTCTCAAACTTAAGTGAACATGTAAGAATCATCAAAAGAGCCTTCAAAATCCCCGAGAGGATTCTCGAGTGAAAAAGAGGGTCCTACATAGTGTTGCAAATAACTGTATTAGTCACCAGTTTCAAGAGGGGAGCCCCTATATAGATATGTGCCTCCATTTCTAGAAGATGAAGCATTGGGATTATCTTGCTAATTATAAAATTATGGTAATGAAGTAGATATTAACCTGGATTAGACCTAGTAAGGATTACATAGTAAGTGTGTGGTATTTGGTAAATGAATGAGTAAAATACAGGAGACATCATAGAAAATGTACCTCTTAAAAAAAAATCTTATTTATTTATTGGCTATGCCGAGTCTTAGTTGTGGCATGCAAACTCTTAGTTGAGGCTTGTAGGATCTAGTTCCCTGATCAGAGATTAAACCTTGGCCTCTTGTATTGGGAGCGAGGAGTCTTAGCCACTGGACCACCAGAGAAGTCCCAGAAAATATACCTCTTAAACTGAAACTGTGGCTCTTAAACTTTACTGGGAGGGAGGGCTTGGTATTTTCCTGCATCTTTTGTAATTTCATACCATCAACACTCATTACTAAGGATACCACAGTGAACCAAAGAGAGTTGTTGCTTTTAGGGAGCCTAGATACTTGGGCGGGGAGATAAACCATACATAAATAAATTGTACAATATTTAGGACAGTTTTGATAAATTCTATGATGGAGACACTCAGGCTGCAATGATAGTGGGCAACAGGAGTCTCCCCTAGTTTGGTATCTCTACATGGTCAGTGAAGTTTCTGTGAAGAATTGAACTTTAAGTTGAATGGTAAGCAAATGGGTCGGGGTCCCAAGACCTCCCCCAGAATCAGTGATTTGCTAGGAATGCTCACAGGACTTGGCATGTTGTCTACTCGTGGCTACGATTTATTATAGCAGAGTGAAGGAAAGCAAAATCAGCCAAAGGAAAAGCCACATGGAGTGAAGTCTGAGGAGACAGGCACTAGTTCAGTGTGTATCTCCCAAAGGAGTCACTCAGGGACGGTGCTAATTGTGGCAACAGGTGAGACGTCTAACAGGACGCTTCAGTGACCAACAGTTTTTCTGCGGGCTGGTCCAAAACCCCAGACTCCCAAAAGGAAAGGAAGTATATCCTAAAAATATACTGGGGACTTCCCTGGTGGTCCAGTGGGGAGTCTGCCTTGCAATGCCAGGGGTGTGGGTTGGATCCCTGGTCAGGGAGCTGTTGTAATAATAGGATCCCACATGCCAAGGAGCAACTGAGCCCTCATGCCACAACTGCTGAGGCTGCTTGCCACAACTGGAGAGTCCGTGCACCTCAACAAAAGATCCCATGTGACACAACAAAGATCCTGTGTGCAACAACTAAGACCCAGCAAAGCCAAATAAATAAATAAATAAACAAATATTAAAATATATATATATTGTTTCCACAAACAGTTTAGGTCAAATGAGCCACTCTGATCAGTCCTGGGAATGGTGGTGACCTTCCTGAAATCCAGGTTCTTATCTTACATGCCAGCCAACAGTCAACTTTGAGAGCAGGCCTTTTCTAAGGATAGCAGCCTCAGGCCTGCGCTGTTGACTTCTTCCTGCACAGCATACTGCCTGAAGAAATCTGGGATGAAGTGCTGTGATGTTCTGGCCTTGTTTAAAAACATTTGAACAAAGAAATAAAAGGAGAGGATAAATGAAACAAATGGCGGAAAATATTGATCCTTATTGGCCAAGAAATGTTTTATTTAGTCTCTGTTATTTGTCAGGGCCTTAGCTATATCCTGTGAAGGGTATGAATATCAACAAGATGCTTAATCTTTGGGTTTGTGGGCTTATCTGTGAAATGGGTGCACTTGAGTTCCCTCCAATTCTTTGGGGGTTGCAAAGAATTGGGAGCAAGTGAGGGAAACCTGAAGCTCCAGTACTTTGGGCACCTTATGCGAAGAGTTGACTCATTGGAAAAGACCCTGATGCTGGGAGGGATTGGGGGCAGGAGGAGAAAGGGACGACCTAGAGTCCCTTGGACTGCAAGGAGATCCAACCAGTCCATTCTGAAGGAGATCAACCCTGGGATTTCTTTGGAAGGAATGATGCTAAAACTGAAGCTCCAGTACTTTGGGCACCTTATGCGAAGAGTTGACTCATTGGAAAAGACCCTGATGCTGGGAGGGATTGGGGGCAGGAGGAGAAAGGGACGACCGAGGATGAGATGGCTGGATGGCATCACAGACTCAATGGACGTGAGTCTGAGTGAACTCCGGGAGTTGGTGATGGACAGGGAGGCCTGGCGTGCTGCGATTCATGGGGTCGCAAAGAGTCGGACACGACTGCGCGACTGAACTGAACTGAACTGAGGGAAACCAGCTGCTCCAGGTTTCACTAGCAGCCATGAATTCTGCAGTAGATGCAGACTGCTACTTGGGGGAGGCTTAGAAGAATATTCAATGAGGCAGAACCTTCCTGAGGGGAGCGGAAATGATGACAGGGAGATTGCCCGGAGAATTGCCTTTGGCAGTGTCTTGGCAGGGGAAGAGAGCCTGTCGGGCCTTTCCTTTGAGGAGATCTGAATGTGGAAGAGAGATGATGGGTGCTAGCTTTTATTTAAAAGGGAATAGATAAGCTATTGAATTGGAGCACTTCAGAGGTGGCTTTATTTGAAAATGCTCTCAAAAGCTGTTTTGACAAGACCGGGGAGGAGGCAGTGGTATCATTAAATAAGCTGGCAACTTTTGTAACCAGCTTTTTGGTTTTTTCACCTCAAGGGAGAGTCAATAAACTTTGATTCCCAGCATTAATGTAATTATTTTGATTTTTTTTTCCTGGCTCATTCTAAGGGAAGGCTGCAGAGCTCCAATATCAGATGGCCGAAAGCAATTCAGAAATCCCGTTTCCCCAAGGACACCCACAGCCGTTCAGAAGTAGCAGGAGAGGGGGTGGAATAAATCATTTCCTCTGATCTTGTTAGTGTTGAGAATATTACGGGCAAGCAAATGCATTGCAGCACTCACACCAGAAGGCTACTGCAGGCAGAGGAAAAAATAACACAATTTCTCAGCTTTTCAAAGCTTTACTTTACATATAATTTCCTCTTTATATACTTTTAAAACTATTGAAAGAGGGGCTTTACCTCTCCCTTCTTCCCTGGTGACTCAGATGGTAAAGAATCTGCCTACAATGCAGGAGACCTGGGTTCGATCCCTTGGTCGGAAAGATCCCCTGGAGAAGGGAATGGCAAACCACTCAGTATTCATGCCTGGAAAATTCCATGGACAGAGGAGCCTCGTGGGCTACAACCCATGGTGTCACATAGAGTAGGACACGAATGAGTGACTTTTACTCAGTCTTACTCACTCTGACTCTGAAGGTTCCTCTTTCTACATTATCATGTCATCTGTCATCCAGAGATTTTCCGTGATATTGTCCCAAGAAGCTCTAATATACTTCTTAATATCAATTGCTATTCCAGTAATATCTAGTGTAAATGGTCCTACTGTTCCAGGAGGTTTCTTTGGACCTGAGAGAAATGGCTTTCATGATTAACCAGGTATTCCTGGCTAGATGGATCTGCCTCGTATGAGCCTGATGATCCACCCCACTGCCCCCATGAAAATGCACTGTATTTAATTTTTTAAATCAAACCAGTTTGGGATTTTTAAGATGATGGGCAGTTACAAAACAAATAGAGTAATTGAAATTTTCTAATGATTGGAGCAGAGTCAAAGAATATATTTGAATATCTTGAGAAACAGCTTTGCACAGAGGAGATGTGTATAGTTCCACAATGTGTTTTTTCCCCTTGGGCCCTAAGCAATAAACTTAAAAGGTAATATGTATATATTTACATAATCTTTTTTTTTTTCACTTCAAGAGTTGCTCACAATAATTTAAGGCTGCACTCTTCTTCCTGTAAATTGTAAACAAACCTCGAGGCCTAGCTCATGGGCGTTGGCTATAAATCATCATCTTAATAATAGCAACAACCAGGCCTTGACTTTCAGAGTGCTGTGAACATTGCTTCCTGGAAGCAAACTTCAACTTACAAGTTTTAGGCCTCTGATATTAGAAGGCCAGCAGGTCAGCATTCCTTTCTCAAGTGTATCTTTACTTGAGAAGAGATTTCTTGTTCTTATTTTCTCCAGTGACTGTCTCAATTTTAGACTCCACCTACATCATCAAAACCATCTGTCATGTCAATTAAAGACAAAAAGCAAATAAAGCCAAATTGCTTGATGTTTGAAATTCTGAGGACAGGGAAGCCTGACAATTTCAACTTTTTTCAACAGGTTGTTCACTATCATCAGTCATTTGATTGGTCTCCACACCCCATTTTCTTGCCTCTAAAAATTGTATATCCTCCATATTTTACTGTTTCTGAAATAATGATTTTCCATATTTTACTGTTTCTGAAATAATGATATCTTCCCATTGATGTGCTCATTTAGTGTCATGTCTCCATGCTTGGAAAGCTCTCATTAAGCCAATGGTCTTCCAATTCATGGCATTTTAGGTCCCAGGGTTTATATTATCTTTCAAGTTCCTTTAATCTCTGCTATTATCACCTGGTTTGGGCCACCACTGTCTCTTATTTAGACAATTGCAGCAACTGTCTCAGTGGACTACCCACAGCCTGTTTCCCACATTGATGTTATACTGATCTCGTAAAAGCACAGATACCATCTTGTCATTCCTCTGCTGAAAGTCCTTTAAGGGCCTTCCATTGCTTCTAAGATAAAGACCTGAAACACTACTTTGGTCTGCAGGACTTGGTTTCCTCTGTCTATCTTGTCTCAAATACTCTCCCTTCCCTTGACCTCTATGCTGTACTCAGAGAATCCCCAAATTCAGTCATTCAGAAGCTATATATTTATTGTATTCTTGTCCTACCTATACTAATATTTACTAAAAGAGAAATAAAACTTTTTTTTGAACTTAAATTGTATTTTAAAAGGTAACTTTTATCCCCCTAACTGGAACAAGTATTCTTCTAATATGTATTTCAAAATACTTGAACTTATAAAAATTAAACAGCCGTTTTACAGTTGAACCTATTAAAATGTAAAATTTAGTGTTTTTGTTTATCAGCAAAAACCATCTCTGTGCCCTCAGTGCTTTACTCATCACCTTTTAGCAACCGTTTTTCCAACTCAGTTTCTCTGCTCTCTTTTTTATCATTTTTTCCCCAAAAGGAAATTCTCTTTAGATGATTTGGCCTCTCTTCCTGTCTTCCCTAATCTCTCCTTCTTCAGTTAGTTCTTACCCATCCTCTAAATTTCAGTTGAAACAACCACTGCTCCAGATTTGATTCAACTGTTTAATCCCATCAGGTACACTACCTTTTAATTTTTTACAAGAAATATTTTATGTCATCTTTATTATCATAAAATGAAATTCAGTGGTAATATTCCTTATCTGCCACATACTTAAAAAAAATGATTTAATGACTTAACTTGTAATGTAAAGGCATAAGAGAAAGGAAGTAACTTACAATAAAATAAGTATTTCAGTGTTAATACTGGCACAACTGCCAATGCTGACATCTACTTCATCTTAATAAATTGAATTAAGATCAGAAACCGTTTTGTGCAAGGAGTACAGAATTAGGAGGTATGAGGGACATTAGAATAAAAAACTAGTGTTAGGACAAATAATAACATATATGATGGGAAAAAAAAGAGAAATAAGCTTAGTTGAAATAGGGCTAAAATTTTAAGATTAATTACACAGTTTGGAGGTAGAAAACATAAGCAAGTATGCCATTCCTAGAAATGAGTTGGACTTATTTGTATGGATAGTTGCAAAATAATTCCCTATGTTATGATAAAGGAATGGATAGTATTGAAGAATCTCATGGAAAATACCTGTAATCTTGAAATCCTCCCTCAGGTTTAGGCATATATTTGGTTTCTTGTTCTTAGAATGCCCGTCAGTAGGCAACAGAGAGTAGGGAATGGAGTAATATAAGTCATAAAGAAATTTTGTGGGAGACGTCTAGGGACAGTTTCAGTTTAAGACTGAGAAAAAAGGGGAAATTCCAAAATAAGTAAATAATTTTATTCAGTAGTTGCTACAGTACACACTTTTTATCATGCAGCCGAATTTTTAAAAGGTATATTTTACAGCCAGAAGATGAAATATTTAAAGACACTCTCCATGAATGCAGTTTGGTGATATCCCTGAGTGTCATGTGTCACAGCCAATTTAATAGTATTTGGTGCTAAATTTATTTCTCTCTCACATATTTTCATGTGACAGATAGGAAGGCAGACTAATGCAGTTGGTTTGTTTATTTTTAATCTTTTTTTTCTTTTTTTTAAAAAAGTTTATTTAATTGGAGGCTAATTACTTTACAATATTGTAGTGGTTTTTGCCATACACTGACATGAATCAGCCATAGGTGTACATGTGTTCCCCGTCCTGAACCCCCCTCCCACCTCCCTCCCCATCCCATCCCTCAGGATCATCCCAGTGCACCAGCCCTGACACCCTGTCTCGTGCATCGAACCTGGACTGGCAATCTTTTTCACATATGATAAGGTACATGTTTCAATGTTATTCTCTCAAATCTTCCCACCCCTACCTTCTCCACAAAGTCCAAAAGACTGTTCTATACATCTGTGTCTCTTTTGCTGTCTCGCATATAGGGTTATTGTTACCATCTTTCTAAATTCCATATGTATGTGTTAGTATACTGTGTTGGTGTTTTTCTTTCTGACTTACTTCTCTCTGTATTATAGGCTCCAGTTTCATCCACCTCATTAGAACTGATTCAAATATATTCTTTTTTAATGGCTGAGTAATACTCCATTGTGTATATGTACCACAACTTTCTCATCCATTCGTTTGCTGATGGACATCTCAGTTGCTTTCATGTCCTGGCTATTATAAACAGAGCTGTGATGAACACTGGGGTACACGTATCTCTTTCAAGTCTGGTTTCCTCGGTGTGTATGCCCAGCAGTGGGATTGCTGGGTTATATGGCAGTTCTATTTCCAGTTTTTTAAGGAATTTACACACTGTTCTCCATAGTGGCTGTATTAGTTTGCATTCCCACCCACAGTGTAAGAGGGGTTCCCTTTTCTCTACACCCTCTTCAGCATTTATTGTTTGTAGAATTTTGGATAGCAGCCATTCTGACTGGTGTGAGATGGTACCTCATTGTGGTTTTGGTTTGCATTTCCCTAGTCAAGGCTATGGTTTTTCCAGTGGTCACGTATGGATGTGAGAGTTGGACTGTGAAGAAGCCTGAGCACCAAAGAATTGATGCTTTTGAACTGTGATGTTGGAGAAAACTCTTGAGAGTCCCTTGGACCGCAAGGAGATCCAACCAGTCCATTCTAAAGGAGATCAGCCCTGGGTGTTCTTTGGAAGGATTGATGCTAAAGCTGAAACTCCAGTACTTTGGCCACCTCATGCGAAGAGTTGACTCATTGGAAAAGACTCTGATGCTGGGAGGGATTGGGGGCAGGAGGAGGAGGGGATGACAGAGGATGAGATGGCTGGATGGCATCACTGACTCAGTGGACATGAGTTTGAGTGAACTCCGGGAGTTGGTGATGGACAGGGAGGCCTGGCGTGCTGCAGTTCATGGGGTTGCAAAGAGTCGGAACGACTGAGCGACTGAACTTGAACTGATAATGAGTGATGTTGAGCATCTTTTCATGTGTTTGTTGGCCATCTGTATGTCTTCTTTGGAGAAATGTCTGTTTAGTTCTTTGGCCCATTTTTTTGATTGGGTCATTTATTTTTCTGGAATTGAGATGCAGGAGCTGCCTGTATATTTTTGAGATTAATTCTTTGTCAGTTGCTTCGTTTGCTGCTGTTTTCTCCCATTCTGAAGGCTGTCTTTTCACCTTGCTTATAGTTTCCTTTGTTGTGCAAAAGCTTTTAAGTTTAATTAGGTCCCATTTGTTTATTTTTGCTTTTATTTCCAATATTCTGGGAGGTGGATAATAGAGGATCCTGATATGATTTATGTCAGAGAGTGTTTTGCCTATGTTTTCCTCTAGGAGTTTTATAGTTTCTGGTCTTACATTTAGATCTTTAATGCATTTTGAGTTTATTTTTGTGTATGGTGTTAGAAAGTAGGTTCTAGTTTCATTCTTTTGCAAGTCTTTGACCAGTTTTCCCAGCACCACTTGTTAAAGAGATTGTCTTTTCTCCATTGTATATTCTTGCCTCCTTTGTCAAAGATAAGGTGTTCATAGGTGTGTGGATTTATCTCTGGGCTTTCTATTTTGTTCCATTGATCTATATTTCTGTCTTTGTGCCAGTACCGTACTCTGTTGATGACTGTGGCTTTGTAGTAGAGCCTGAAGTCAGGCAGGTTGATTCCTCCAGTTCCATTCTTCTTTCTCAAGATTGCTTTGGCTCTTCGAGGTTTTTTGTATTTCCATACAAGTTGTGAAATTATTTGTTCTAGTTCTGTGAAAAATACCATTGGTAGCTTGATAGGGATTGCATTGAATCTATAGATTGCTTTGGGTAGTATACTCATTTTCACTATATTGATTCTTCCAATCCATGAACATGGTATATTTCTCCATCTGTTAGTATCCTCTTTGGTTGCTTTCATCAGTATTTTATAGTTTTCTATAAATAGGTCTTTTGTTTCTTTAGGTAGATATATTGTAGACTGAGTATCATAAGCCCTATTGCTGTCACTGATGGGGTTTTCTGAAATAGTGAACAGTTGGTTGAACAAAACAAAGTACAACCTCTCTTCAGTTTAATGTGCTAGTTTCATTCTTGCAAAATTCAATGAAAATTAAATTTGCAAAATATACATTGGGCTGATATATAAAAGAGATAAGCATAATCTTTTTTTTTTTCACTTATGTGAATGTATAGTGGGATGTTTGAAAGTCATTAGGGACACAAGACTGTCTTGTGCTGTGTGGGCCTCTCCTGCACATTGAAGAACATGTTGCATCTCTGGAGCCCTTGAGAAAATACTAGTTATATTCCACATTGATGAGAATCAGTCCCTCATGATTCCAAGAAGTCATCTCATGGGACAGTGTCAACTCCTTGAAAACTAGTATGTAAAAGCCTTTTACAGAGGGCTCTGCATTTTCTGTCACACTTAGCACACTTGTAGCATCTTGTTCCTCGGCTAGCAAAGGTACCATGGGTTTGGGGATGGTGATATTCATTTACCATTGTATCTGCTATGTCTGGGCAATGCCCAACATATCAAAGTCTTTCAGAAATTATTGAATGAGCAAAAGGCCTGAGGCAGCACCTTGTTAAGTCCATTGGAGAGGAAGGTGACATGACTAGAATACCCAGTTTGCTATGACTAGGATCTGAGTTTTCTTAGGGTTTATATCAGTTGCCTGCATCTTGTCCACATTAGCATTTGTCCTGGATGTATAGATAGAAGGGGTTCAGAATATGTCACTTGTCACCCCAAGACATGCCACTTTGGCATGTTGGTTGTTTAAAAGGAAAGGTACTTAGGAAACAGCCAGTGTAAGAAGAAGGACATTTTGATCCTCCTTTGTCCTCTTGAAAGCAGGAGATAAATCTCCCAGGTGAAAGATACTCTCCCTGTACTAGGATAGAAGACATCCTTATCATTAGCTATAGGGAATTTAAGGCCTTGAAGGCTGTATGAACAAACCTTGTTAATCTAGCCTATATCTTCCTATTACCTCTTCACCATTTACTCCCCATAGCCCAAACCCTTTTGTCTTGTCAGTTCTTCACAAATTTATTTTTTCTTTGTCAAAGGTATAAAAGTTTTTTGCCCTGGCTGTTTCTTCAGTTCTTTGTTCTCTTGTGAAGACTCCCACATACATGTAAAAATTCACTAAAGTTTATATCTTATTGAAACTTTATTTTATTCTACTGATACATCTTATGTCAGTTTAATCCTTAGACCCATCCAGATACCCAAAGAGCATAGGGAACTATTTTTCTTCTCCAATGCGCATACACGTATACATACATGCACAGACACATCCATTTTAATAATGTAAATTTAGTATTTCAATAAAATTATTACTTTGGAAACCATTTTCAAATAGGCCTTTTTTTTAAAAGTCTGACAGTATATTAAAACCAAATTATAAGTCAGCAATTGACTAGTTTAAAAATTAAATAATACTATTTATTTTTAGCACCCCTTTTCAGTCTCGAAAGTGTTTTGGTTGGATGATAAATTATTCACAGCCACCCTACACACTATCCTTAGCAACATGATCACAAGATTGTACTTTGCATCGTCCCTGAAGAAAACCTTTCTTTTTTTCCCTGCCATGGGGTAGATGCTGTGGAAATGACACCTGTGATTCTGCCATCCACTGGTCTCATTTCAGTGGTTTCTTAATTCCCTGAATTTTTTTCTGACTGATGATGACCTTTCAGCCCTGAAACATTACCTCTTAATTATTTAATTGGTTTATTTTAACTTTGTGAATATTTTTCTTTTCCTACTATGTTTTCTGCTAAAGGGAAGTTTTAGTCATTAAACCTAGTGGATTGAATAAAGTTCTTATGGCACACTTAATGTCTTTGGAAATCTTTCTATTGAAGGTGATGAAGGTCTAGGAGAAACAGCAGCAGTTTTCTGGGGTCCCAACAAAGTTTTTGATTCCTTTAGCTTCATTTGAATTCTGTATCTGGAAGTCTATAATTTTACAAATTTATGCTTTGAATTTTGTGTATTGCTTTCACTTGGGTAGAAACCATTAAGTTTAGATTTTTAGATAATTTATTTTAGCTTTAAATACAATGGCTAGAAAAAAATACTAAACTTTACTTTAAAATTAAAAATTACATGTCATATATTCCCCTCATAAGATTTAATCCAAGAGAAATTAGTTCATTTGCCCACCCATAAAAAATGCACAGGTGTTCATAGCAGCTTTCATCATAATAGCTAAAAACCAGGGAAAATCCAAATGACCATCAATGGGTAAATAAGGTAGCAAATTGTGTTATAGTTGTACAATGACATATTACCTAGCCAAAAAAAAAAAAAGGGAACAACAATATGGATGCTTCTCAAAAACATGTGTTGACAAAAGTTGTAGTTATTGGTCAGTTGCTAAGTCATGTCTGACTCATTTTGCAACCCCATGGACTGTAGCCTACCTGTCCATTGTATTTTTACCACTTTGCCACCAGGGAAGCCCGCTGACAAAAGAAGCCACATACAAAAGATATACATTGTACTATTTCATTTATATAAATTCAGGAACCAGTGTATTAAAAAGCAGAGGCATCCCTTTGGTGACAAAGGTCTGTATGGTTTAACTGTGGTTTTTCCAGTGGTCATGTGCAAATACAAGAGCTGGACTGTAAAGAAGGCTAAGCACCAGTCAATCCTATAGGAAATCAACCCTGCTTCAGTCCATGGGTTCACAAAGAAGTTGAACATGGCTTAGCGACTCAACAACAACAACAAAGAACAAGTAATATGCATCAATGGTAACAAAAGTCAGAAAAATGGAGGATTGGGGGAGGTTATATTACCTGGAAAGGGTCACAAGAGAATTTTCTGGAAATATGCCATGGAGCTGTACACTTAAGATTTATGTGTTATACTGTATGTAAATTATTCATCTAAATAAAGCATAGAGGAGATAAAATACATACAAAGTTTCTTTTTCATTAAAAAGTGATTTTTTCATTAATAAGTGATTTGTGATTATTTAGAAAAACAAATAAAAATAGAAAGAAACTAAATCTCATAGTCTCACCACAAGAATGATTTGATTAATTTCCTTCTAGTCTTTTGTTAGGACATGGATTTTTTTTTTCCCTGCCCTCTGTCCCTCTTTACCTGCCTTTCTCTGTCTCCTTTTGACACATTTAATGTTTATATTTAACTGGACTTCTGAATCTAGGAATAATTCTTTCTGAGGGAAAAGGATTTCCAGAGGAAGTTTTTTTGTTCATTTGTGAAGCTTCATCCATGATAGGTAACCTTCAGATTTAAAAAAAAATCATGACAATAATAGTCAGTTTATACAAGTAACTGTAGCTAGAAGAACTTGGAATTTGTTTATGTCTATAATAAAGGGGAGGGAAAAACTGACTTTTCTGTTAAGTGAATGATAAGTTCCATTAGTCTTCCTGTGTTGTATTTTTAAAATATATTTAAAAGTCTTCTACAAACCTTGACCAGGTTTTTTCTCTTATCGTCAGGAAATAGCCATGCAAATTTCAGTATTGGAAAATTTGGGGTATTTTACAACCTGACAGTTCATAATCACACACTGTTCTTAAAATTCATATTGCAGCATATTAAAATTGGATCCCAAGATCCTTTGCTGAAGAACCTTGGCACTGTGAGTCAACTTATACTGAGCTAACATGACAGATAAATACATCATTTTTTCCTACTGTGAATGGAAACAAGTGTGAAAATAGTGGGAAAGGTGTGTAATCTAAAAGCAACATCATTTGCAGCATGAGTTGCTTAATATATTATTTAGTTATTATCTTACTTAAGGTCCCCAGGTAATATAATTGCTAATATTTAAAAATTTGTTTTGTTTTGTCACTTCCACAGAACATTTTGCCTCGAGACTTAATTAATGCATTTCTCTCTTAAGCATGTTTTAGACACGAGTGTACCCTTAAATAACCTTCAGGAGCACTGCACATTTCCACCCCGTTTCAAGAGCAGAAAACAACAATACAAAGAACTTGGCACTCTATGTTCTCTCTGTAACCAGAAGAGAAGAATTTGGCTGGAATCATCATTGAAGCAGATGTCAGTATGGGTTTCTTCCCTAGGATGAAAACAAAAGGTGCTACAGAGGAAGGTACATAAAGATAGCACCCATGAGGCATTAGGATAAATAAAAGTAGGCAATATTAATGATGCTCATTAGCAGATGTCACTGTTGGGGATGAAGTGAATTCCATGCCAAAACGTTTCATACATTACACTTTTCTAAACTGTCAACTTTTTGACTTTGATGTATGTCCACGTAAATAGTTTTAATAAGTTCCTGCAGCCCTTTCTTTGCATCTAACCCCTAAGAATACTTAGGAATTGCTAGCAGCAATATCACAAAGACATTTTTGCCTAACAATTGGTGCTTCATTGGAAATGGGAAGGCTCAGATCATTACGCTCCCACTTATTCGTGGTGCAAATATTTGTCTAAGAATTAGTTTAAAAATATTGTATGACCAAGCAGATTTTATAGTTTAAAGCAATCTTGCACAGGCTGTTGCCTGTATAACTAATAGAATTACGTATGCATAAAACCACTTTTACTGTGGAAGCCAAAATGCAGAATAATAGCTTGTCGAAGTGTCATTTGCAAGTGAGATCATAGATTTTATAGTCCAAATTAGGTTGTGTTCTTTTCCTTTTTGTCAGGTCATATTCTAATAACCATATTGTGCACTAAACCCTGTGATTATCCCAACACTTGACAGATGGTAGGCTGTTAATTTGTATGTAAGAGACAGTGATTGCCAGCACCCTAACAGTATTCAACAAAATATGAAATGTCAAAATCCACTTTTGGTTACGTTTTGCTTGACTTCATTTTAGCAGGTAATACTAGGTAGAAGAGTTTCAGTAGCTTAGCATATGTTTAATTTTACTACTCTGAATCTTTGTTTTTTTTTTTTTTACCTGTTAGAAACAGAATTAAGGAAGAAATTATTTTTTTTCTTGTTTATATCTTCTTTCAACTTTCCTGTGGAGAGTGGGCATCAGCCTGAGGGGTTAATTGAAAAGGTTGCATGAGAGCTGGAAGCAGACAAGATTAATTGCTAAATATTGAGGACATTGTTGTATAACAGTAGCATACACTGATGTTTAGAGTATGGTATGGATCAAAATCATTTAAAAGTTTTAAGTTAAATTTGCATCGGCAAATCCACTAAAAACTATTAGAACTAATAAACAAGCTTAGCAGTGTGACAAGATACAAGATCAGTATACAATGATGAGTTTTATTTCTGTATATGAGCAATGAACAATATGAAAGTGAGATTAAGAAAACAATCACATTTAAATATAGCAGCAAAAAAAAAGAAGAAATAAAATGCATAGGAATAAGCTTAATGAAAGAAGCATAAGATTTGTACACTGAAAACTAGAAAATATTGTTGAAAAATATTAAAGAATAAATAAGTTAAAAAATATCCCTTGTTTATAGAAATAAGAAACTGAAAACTTTACATTGTTAGGACTCTAATACAGCCCCAAATGGTCGACATGTTAAATGCAAAATTCCAGCTGTTTTGTTTTTTTTTTTCCTGGAAATGAACAAGCTGATCCTAAAATTCATGTGGAACTGCAAGGGATCTAGAATAGCTAAAACAATATTGAAAAAGAAGAACAGTTGGAGTATTCACACTAACTGATTTGAAAATTCTCTACAAAGTGAGAATTGCTGGGAGAAATATCAATAACCTCAGATATGCAGATGACACCACCCTTATGGCAGAAAGTGAAGAGGAGCTAAAAAGCCTCTTGAAAGTGAGAGAGGAGAGTGAAAAAGTTGGCTTAAAGCTCAACATTCAGAAAACGAAGATCATGGCATGTGGCCCCATCACTTCATGGGAAATAGATGGGTAAACAGTAGAAACAGTGTCAGACTTTGCTTTTTTGGGCTCCAAAATCACTGCAGATGGTGATTGCAGCCATGAAATTAAAAGGCGCTTACTCCTTGGAAGAAAAGTTATGACCAACCTAGATAGTATATTCAAAAGCAGAGGCATTACTTTGCCGACTAAGGTCTGTCTAGTCAAGGCTATGGTTTTTCCTGTGGTCATGTATGGATGGAGAGTTGGACTGTGAAGAAGGCTGAGCGCCGAAGAATTGATGCTTTTGAACTGTGGTGTTGGAGAAGACTCTTGAGAGTCCCTTGGACTGCAAGGAGATCCAACCAGTCCATTCTGAGGGAGATCAACCCTGGGATTTCTTTGGAAGGAATGATGCTAAAGCTGAAGCTCCAGTACTTTGGCCACCTCATGCAAAGAGTTGACTAATTGGAAAAGACCCTGATGCTGGGAGGGATTGGGGGCAGGAGGAGAAGGGGACGACCGAGGATGAGATGGCTGGATGGCATCACAGACTCAATGGACGTGAGTCTGAGTGATCTCTGGGAGTTGGTGATGGACAGGGAGGCCTGGTGTGCTGCGATTCATGGGGTGGCAAAGAGTCGGACACGACTGCGCGACTGAACTGAACTGAACTACAAAGTGATAGTTATCAACACTATGATACTAACATAAGGAGAGATCAACAGTAGATTTGAGAATCCAGAAATAAACCCTCACATTTATGGTCAAGTGCTTTTTGATACGAATACTGAGACAATTCAGTGGGGTAAGGGTTAGTCGTTTCAATCAATGTTGCTGGGACAGCTGAACATCAACATGCATAAGAATAAACTTAGGCCTGTACCTCACACCATACACAACAGTTAGCTCAAAATAGACCTTAGACCTAAATGTAAGTGCTAACACTATAAAAATCCTAGGATAAAAGAGTTAATCTTTGTGACCTTGGGTTAGGTTCCTGAGTTACACCACCAAAAGCACAGGTGATAAAATACAAAATGGATTATTTGACTTCATCAAATGAAAGCCTTGTGTGTATCAAATGACACCATTAAGAAAGTGAAAAGATGACCCACAGATGGGAGAAAATTATATATCTAACAGAGGCTTTCTGTGAGTATATAAAGAACTCTTACAAATTAACAATGAAGAGATATACAAATCAAGTGAAAAATGGACAAAGACATTGTAGACATTTTTTAAAGAAGATGTACAAATAGTTACTAAGCAATAGAAAAAATCTCAACATCATTCATTGTTAGAGAAATCAAGTCAAACCAGTTGAAAACCACAAGAGACCACTCTATGTGCACTAGAGTGGCTAAAATTAAAATGACAGTGACACGTTAGTGAAGATATGGAGAAATTGGAACCTTCATATATTTCCTGTAGGGCTGTAAAATGATTCAGCCACTTTAGAAAACTGCTTGCTAATTCCCCCAAATGTTGAACACTGAGTTATCATAAAACCCATAATTCACTCCTAGGTATATACCCAAGAGAACTGAAAGCATATAAAATGGCAACCCACTCCAGTACTCTTTTCTGAAGAATCCCATGGACAGAAGAGCCTGCTGAGCACAGTCCAAGGGTTCGCAAAAGAGTTGGACAGGACTGAAGCAACTTAGCAACTGTGTAAAACCTTATACTTGAATGTTCATAGCAGCATTACTCATAATAGCCCCGAAGTAGAAACAATTCAAATATTCATCTATTGATAAAATGAATGGATAGACAAATGTTGTATCAATAGAATGTAATTCAACCTTAGAAAGGAATGAAGCAGTGATACATGCTAACATCATGAATGAACTTTGAAAACAAGATGCAAACCCAAAGAAGCCAATCACTGAAGTCTGCGTACTGTATGGTTTCATTTATGTGAAATATGTGAAATGTCCAGAATACACAAATCCATTGACAGAAAGGTTGGTGGTTACTATGGGGTGGGTGGATGGGTTAGGGGGAGATGGTGAATGGCTACTAAATGGTCCAGGGTTTCTTTTTGTGATGATAAAATGTTATAAAATCGATTGTGATGAAGGTTGTATAACTCAATGAATATACTAGAAACTAATGAACTGTATAATTTAAAAGGATGAATATTATAGTATTAAAATATATCTCAATAAAGCTGTTTTTTAAAAGCACATTAGCAATAGAATAGAAAACATAATTCATTATGTCAGTATGACAATGATTGGGCTTCCCTAGTGGCTCAGTGGTAAAGAAACTCCCTGCCAGTGCAGGAGACTTGGGCTCATCCTTGGTCCTGGAAGATCCCCTGGAGGAGGAAATGGCAACCCACTCCAGTATTCTTCTGTGGAAAATCCCATGGACAGAGGAGCCTGGCAGGCTATGTCCATGGATTTGCAAAGGGTGGGACACAACTGAACAGCAACGGCAGCATGACAATAATTGCTTAGACTAACTTAAAGAGAAAATAATGCAGTCTCTCATTCAAAAAACTCCAAAAATGGACCTGTAGAAAATTCCTTTTAGTGATAGTTTTCTTGCCTCATCTGAAGGCTTAATAACAACAGACCAAGACTGGTCAAGATCTTTCTTGTGTAGTATTGTAACTGCTGCTGCTGCTGCTAAGTCGCTTCAGTAGTGTCCGATTCTGTGCGACCCCATAGGCGGCAGCCCACCAGGCTCCCCTGTCCCTGGGATTCTCCAGGCAAGAACACTGGAGTGGGTTGCCATTTCCTTCTCCAATGCATGAAAGTGAAAAGTGAAAGTGAAGTTGCTCAGTCATGCCTAACTCTTAGCAACTCCATGGACTGCAGCCTACCAGGCTCCTCCGCCCATGGGATTTTCCAGGCAAGAGTACTGGCATGGGGTGCCATTGCCTAGGTATGCAAAAATACCAGTGGTTTCCTGATTGTATAAGAGGCTACATCTCAAAAACAATCAATACTTATGGCACAGATGTAATAAGTGCCCTGTGTATATACTGTATGCCGTGTGTATCACGTCAATACATTGTATGTATGAACTTGCATGCATTAGGCAGAAACATTAAAAACCTGTACCTAATTTGACTCATGACTGATTTCTCCTGCTTCATAATTCTTCCCAAGGAATATGTCACTTAGCACGTTTTTATCTTATTTTTCCTTGTTAATTGGTTGGAAGATTTCTATCTGTGAAGTATTTATTATATATAAAGTGAATTGTTGAAATTGTTTTTCAATGATTTTCAATGTTTTTCAATTATTTATCATCATTGAAAAACCTGCTGGGATCTTTCCCCTCAAACCTGTGTCTTCATGATTGGTTTAGTCAGTTCAATTCAGTTGCTCAGTCGTGTCCGACTCTGTGACTCCATGAATTGCAGCACTCTAGGCCTCCCTGTCCATCACCAACTCCTGGAGTTCACTCAGATTCACGTCCATCGAGTCAGTGATGCCATCCAGCCATCTCATCCTCTGTCATCCCCTTCTCCTCCTGTCCCCAATCCCTCCCAGCATCAAAGTCTTTTCCAATGAGTCAACTCTTCGCATGAGGTGGCCAAAATACTGGAGTTTCAACTTTAGCATCATTCCTTCCAAAGAAATCCCAGGGCTGATATTCAGAATGGACTGGTTGGATCTTCTTGCAGTCCAAGGGACTCTCAAGAGTCTTCTCCAACACCACAGTTCAAAAGCATCAATTCTGTGGCACTCAGCCTTCTTCACAGTCCACTAGGCTATCATTAATTTTGTCATTTTGTGGAAGTGAAGGGCATACTCTGTGCAGTTGAGAAACAGATATGAAATTTACCAAAGTAAAAAAGTTCCCTGGATTTGGCAAAGCGAAATTCTAAAATACATTATAAGGTATATATTATTGAACTTCAGTAAGGTAGTACAAAAAAAAGTTTAAAATAAATGTTAAAAATGAATTATGGCAAAAATATGGCCTTTAAAGCCTAACTACCTAATTTTGTTGTTTAAAATATGTAACATTCTTTTAAGAGCCTAATTTTAAATGTTAACCATTACTCTGTTGTATTTGGATCACCCTTTTTGGTATAGCATGTTTTAAAAAAGTCCTAATGAAGAGAAAGTTAATTTATAGGAAATTTGTCAAATGATTTTCCCCCTTAAGAAATGTAAATATTGTATCATAAAATTATTTTTCTTTTTTAAAATGTCATTTTTCTAACGATCATGTTTAATGGTTGTGTGACTTTTCATATTGTTGTACCACGAGGTATTGATGCTTAATACAGGAACTTCACAGAGAAGCTGCAGTGTCTCCAGCCCACTCATTTCAAAGAGAAGGAAAGGTGGTCACAGTGGGGCTGGAACCTGGGCTGCTTTTCCCGTGTTCGTGATTAGAGTCACATGGGAACACACATTGCCTTGACTCCTTTCACTTGCAGCTTTCAGGGGCACACCCATGGCATGAAATGAGGCAGAATCCCATTGGTCTTAACTATTTTGGGGGATGGGGATAAAAGATGTAAGTTTAATATTAGAGCTTCTTTTGATTCAGCAGACTAAACTTTTAGTATCAAGGAGAAAAGGGCGTAAATGGAGAGAGCAATCTGGTATTTTCTGTACTTTAGAGTGAAACCAAAAATGGGGAAAAAAAGATATAATCAGAACTCAACACCATCCTATTTCAGCACAGCAGGTAGTTCTCAGTTCAAAAAAAAAAATAAGAAAGTTTTTTTTTTTTTTAAGAGAAAGCACTTTAAGATAATATCTCTATGAGCCATTTCTGTGAAAAGCAAGTGAAGCTTTGACTCCCTCTGAGAAATGGCTTTGCAATTGTGAAGCAGCTAGAGAGCCTGGCTCAGGAGGCAGGTTGGTCTTTGACAGTGTGTGAACGAGCTGATCTGCATGAAACCTGAATAGTAAATGAGAGCCCATGGGTCGAACTAGAGTACTCTTGGTGATGCAGATTTGCCATGAATGAAGCCCTGGGTAGCCAAGCTAGCCAAGGGAGCTGGTTAAAAGCTTGGTAACCTGCTTGACTGCTTTTGAGAACTGACATTGCCATTACAATCATCTGGCTCCTGCTCTGGGTCAGTCAACTGATGAAGCTACAAATGACCTCCATTTCTGACTGAATATGGGGAGCACAAAGCAAAGAACAGCATTTCTTGATATTTTTCTTTCTTTCTTCTTCTATTTTTTTTTCCCCCCAGAAACGGCAAAAAGGAATTTGAAGCCACATCCAACTGATGGCTTCTGTGTTTTGTTTTTGAGATACATTCTCACTGCTTTGGTGGAGTGGCTGGGCGAGAGTGCTTGGTATTGACATTCAGATGAACATATCAAATACTGCTGAATTTCTTTATCTGATATTGGCACAACAAGCAGCTCAGAGGTATTTGATCACTCTGGTCCTTTTATATTCTGACTGTTGAATGAAAGGAGACAGACAACTAAGACTTCTTTTTGAAAAGAAGTCCATTATCAGGGTTTTTGAAGCTCAGAAGAGTGAGTACATTCGACTTGGATAAAGCCCCACAAAAGGTGGAAGGAAGCAAAGACAGCCTTATAAATTTCCCTGTGAACAAGCAGAGCTATTGTTGTCTTTATTAAAATATGCCTCTGAGTTGGTGGTTCTGTTCTGAGTGATACCTTGGAGTTGACTTGAAAGCAATCACTGGGAACGTCACGTGTCTCTACAATAGCTTAGTCTGTCTTGAGAAAAATAAAAGGAGATCGAATTGTTATGCTGAGAGTGCTCAGTGTGTTGAACAAATTTATTCTCAAAATTTTAAAGTTAAAACTTTGGCAATTATATTAATAAAGATAAGTAAACTAGTTGACATCAACACATGCATTCTGTTTGTTCTTTGTACATCCGTGTACCTCCCAGAGAGGGCTGTGACCCAGATTTCATATGCGTTCAAGACTTTCATTAGTTAAGAATGACATATACTTATCATTAGAGCTTACTAATTAAAGCAGAATATGACATTTCAAAGTAACGATGCTCCCCAGTGTCTTGATGTAAAATACTCCCTAGCCTATTTTTAATGACCTGGTATGCTATATATGTTAAAAATATTATTTTGTTATGATCTTATGTTTTAATTATTGTCAGTGGTAGTGATGACCAGGAAAACAGGACACTCTTCTAGATATATAGGAAGGAGACCAGTGAAATGAACCCAGGGCTTTGGGTTTGATCACAGTCACATCCTGGGTGCATCCGTGCATTCTTGCATTTGTTCAGCACTTTGATAGATTGCATGATTTCTACCTGCCACCCTCTCTGCTAGGTGCTGGGAATACATCAGTTACTAGCATATAGATGGTTCCTGCCCTCAAGGAGCTTGCCCCCTCTCTTTGATTGTGATCAAAGCTGTTCTTTATATTTCCTCTTTTTCATCCTCATTAGCAGCAGGAGGATGAGGTTTTCCGTGCTGGTTATTGGTAGCTTATGGTGAATGGTGTTGGATTTGTGATCTGTGAAGAAGATTTAGCTTTGGGACCAGGGACCAGGATTGATCACTCAAGAGCTTTTGTGCAGCAGAGTTTTATTAAAGTGAAAAGGAACAGAGGAAGCTTCTGATACAGACATCAGAAGGGGGATGGAGAGTGCTCCCCTCGCTAGGCTAAGCAAGGGAATTATATACTTTTAAAATTAGTTACTACAATAAATCAAAAGAATGTCTCAAGGTTGTAAAGATCTTACTAGACCCACTATAATTTACATTTTAAGATAACAGAATTAGCCAGAAGGTTTTCAGGAAGGAGAAATTGTCCTCAAGCAGGATACGTTGTTGTTATATAATCCTTAGTACAGAGTTTAACTGAGTTGTTTGTTGTGTAATCATCAGTTCCAGTCTTAAAGGGAAAAAAACCATTTTATGTGACTAAGACTAAGGAATGTAGAGGAAAAAAAAAAAGAAAGACCTTTGTCCTTTCTCCTCCTTGAGAATTCCAGATCGCTATCTCCTCTTCAAGAGCCCCAGAGCCTTCTCTCCTCCTTGGGGACCGTGGACTTCTTATCAACCTGCCTAGGAATTGACTCTCTCATTATACATATATATCCTCACTTGCTGTTGCAAACTTTTAGAGATTCTCAGTTGATAAGGATAGTGGAAAGAAGTATCTCCTTCCTTATTCTGTACTTTCCCTCGTACTTGTGTCTGGTTTCTCAGATAAGTTTGTATCATATAAATTCAGTGACCCAGAACTATGGCTGCTGTTCCTGTGCTCTACCTGGTATGCTTTTCTGTTTTGTTTTTTAAACTTTTTATTTTGTATTGGAGTATACCCAGTTAACAAATAATGTTGTAGTGAAGGAGTAAACAGACAGAACAGGCTCCATCTTGAGCCGGACTGTGGACTTTGAGCTGTATGCCCAGTGTCTATGGAAACGACACACCAATAGGAAAACCAGCCTCCCCCCCCCCCACCCCCTAAGCTCAACATTCAGAAAACGAAGATCATGGCATCTGGCCCCATCACTTCATGGGAAATAGATGGGGAAACAGTAGAAACAGTGTCAGACTTTGTTTTTTTGGGCTCCAAAATCACTGCAGATGGTGACTGCAGCCATGAAATTAAAAGGCGCTTACTCCTTGGAAGAAAAGTTATGACCAACCTAGATAGTATATTCAAAAGCAGAGACATTACTTTGCCGACTAAGGTCCGTCTAGTCAAGGCTATGGTTTTTCCTGTGGTCATGTATGGATGTGAGAGTTGGACTGTGAAGAAGGCTGAGCGCCGAAGAATTGATGCTTTTGAACTGTGGTGTTGGAGAAGACTCTTGAGAGTCCCTTGGACTGCAAGGAGATCCAACCAGTCCATTCTGAAGGAGATCAACCCTGGGATTTCTTTGGAAGGAATGATGCTAAAACTGAAGCTCCAGTACTTTGGGCACCTTATGCGAAGAGTTGACTCATTGGAAAAGACCCTGATGCTGGGAGGGATTGGGGGCAGGAGGAGAAGGGGACGACCGAGGATGAGATGGCTGGATGGCATCACAGACTCAATGGACGTGAGTCTGAGTGAACTCCGGGAGTTGGTGATGGACAGGGAGGCCTGGCGTGCTGCGATTCATGGGGTCGCAAAGAGTCGGACACGACTGCGCGACTGAACTGAACTGAACTAACTACCTAGGCTTAAGGCGTATGAATCACGGGTTAGCTTTGATTGTATCTTTCTCTTCCTTTGTTCAGCCTAGTTTCAGGGAATTTGAGGAGGTGGGTTTGGGCATGTACACTTAGGGTATATTAGGTTTTCACAAAAACTGGTCAGGGTCCTTGGCTAAGAGGAGACTCTGCCTTGGGCCCGCTGGTGTAATAAACTGCACTCCACTATCTGCATTGTCCTTCTGAGTGAGTTTGTTTCCCGGAATGTGTGGCTACAATAGTAGTAGTTTTGAAGAAGGAATTCATAGGGCCTGGACTCCATCTTAGGCCTGTTCATGCTGATCATGCTCAGCCACCTTTCCAATGGACTCTGAACTCTGTGTTTAGTGCCTATGAAAACAACAACAGAAGGATAAGACCTCCTCCAGACAGGGGAACCTTGAAGATCGTATCTAGGTTACTCATCACCTAAGAGAAACCATACACTACCCCTTCCTCCAGACAGGCCATAAATTTTTCTGTATCTATCGGAGTGTAACCCCGGGTTTATTGATTATTGGCTAATTGTTTGACTGTTTGAGCACATGAGCACATAGCACGTGAATGATGGGGTTATTGGATCGTATTTTCCTTGGTTTATGTATGTCTCAAGGAATTTGGAGTGGTGGGTTCAGACACGTACACATGGGGTATAAAAGATTTTCACAAATGCTGGTTGGGGTCCTTGGCTAAGAGGAGACTCTGCCTTGGGGCCGCTGGTGTAATAAACTGCACTCCACTATCTGCATTGTCCTTCTGAGTGAGTTTGTTTCCCAGAACGCGTGGCTACAACAGTTTCAGGTGAACAGCTAAGGGACTCAGCCGTATGTATACATGTATCCATTGTCCGGGCTGCCTGCCCCTCCGCAAACTCCCCTCCCATCCAGCTGACCACATAGCACTGAGCAGAGCTCCATGTGCAGCACAGTAGGTCCTTGTTGGTTATCCATTGTAAACATAGCAGTGTGCACATGTCCGTCCCAAGCTCCTTAACTATTTTTTCCCCCATCCTTGCCCCCTGGCAACCATACGTTTGTCTTCTAAGTCTGTGAGTCTCTTTCTGTTTTGTAAGTAAGTTCATTTGTATCATTTATTTTTAGATTTCACATACAAGCGATATTATATATTTGTCTTTCGGCGTCTGGCTGACTTCACTCAGCATGGCACTCTCGAGGTCCATCCATGTTGCTACAGATTCTGCCTGGTATACTGCGGATGCTCGTTTTCTTCCTTCACTCTCTCTCATATCCTGCTAGTAATAATGGCACTGAACTAAATGGTTCCAGAGTTTACACCGTGAATCAGTAATGCTCGCAAATGGCAGTGGGATTTGTATTTGGGACAATGATTGTAAAAATTCGCTAACTAAACCAGCTGTTATGGGCTATAATAACATACAGGGAGGAGAGTCACCTTACATTAAGATTATTTATTATAGCTTTTACCCTAGTGGCGGGCTTCCCTGGTGACTCAGCTGATAGGGAATCTGCCTGCAATGCAGGAGACCTGGGTTCGATCCCTGGGTTGGGAAGATCCCCTGGAGAAGGAAAAAGCTACCCACTCCAGTATTCTGGCGTGGAGAATTCCATGAACCGTATAGTCATGAGGCTGCAGAGAGTTGGACATGACTGAGCAACTTTCACTTACCCTAGTGGCAGCCAAGAAGTGGCAGATTCCTCAGCCCTCATTCCAAACCCTGGGAAGAGAAGAAGCATGTCCTTTCTCTGTTAACAGAAGCATTGTAGGGTCTCTCAAGGGAAAATCAGGGTTTGAACATGGAAAAACAGTGTGAAGAGTTTCCAAACAAAAGCAGGAAAGAGAAAGAGGAGAGGAGTTTGTTTTGTGCTAAATGTGCCCATTTCTCATCTCGTTTTCCCAGCAGTAAAAGCATCATCATGTTCCTTGGTGGTGGCGTTGCTGTCATCACCACCAGCATCGTCATCATCACAGCTGTTGTTTATTAAGCATAGAACTTCCATCTCATAGGTGCCACTAATATTCAGATTTTATGGATGACTTTTATACGGCTTCCCAGGTGGCACTAGTGGTAAAGAACTTGCCTGCCATTACAGGAGACATGAGACTTAGCTCTGATCCCTGGGTCAGGAAGATCCTCTAGAGGAGGGCATGGCAACCCACTCCAGTATTCTTGCCTGGAGAATCCCATGGACAGACGAGCCTGGCGGGCTACAGTTCATGGAGTCGCAAAGAGTCAGACGTGATTGAAGTGATTTAACACACAAGCACAAACAATTTAGAGCAGTGATCCTCAACTTTTTTGGCACCTGGGACTGGTTTCATAGAATACAGTTTCTCCATGGACTGGCGGAGGCGTGCGGTGGTTTTGGTATGATTCAAGTGCAGTACATTTATTGTGCACTTTATTTCTATTATTATTCCATCAGTTCTACCTCAGATCATCAAGCATTAGCTCTTGGAAGCTGGGAATCCCTTATTTAGAGTGTTCAGACAGCTTGCCCAAAGCTGCAGAACTGGTAATGACATAGTCAGGACCCCCCGCCCCCAGGGCTGTCTGACCCCAGACCACTCTTGACCACTACCTTCTACTACCTCTCATTGTCTTGTAATCTTTTTTATACCCTTTCTTGTACAAACAGTTGGAGAGGTCTTTAACTTCAAAGACGGTGATGAATCAAACATTCAGGTTATCTTTCATTTCTGAATGAGCACTGTCATTTTCTCAATCTTTTTTTTCAGATGAATTTCCTAAAAGCAAATCGCAGGCCTTCCAATGACTGTGCTCAGTGATAGTGACTGGTTTGGAACTGGTTTGTTATTCAAATCCCCTCACTCCCTCTTCCCGTTAGTAACCACAAGGTTGTGTTCTAATGTCAGTGAGTCTGTGTCTCTTTTGTTTATGCGTTAAAGTGTTAGTTACTCAGTCGTTCCCAACTTTGAGACCCCGTGAACTGTAGCCCGCCAGGCTCCTCTGTTCATGGGATTTCCCAGGCAAGAATACTAAAGTGGGTTGCCGTTTCCTATGCCAAGGGATCTTCCAGACCAAGAGACTGAAGCTGGGTCTCCTGCACTGCAGGCAGATTCTTTACCATCTGAGTCACCAAGGAAGCCCCATATACTGGGGCTCAATTTCTTGAATTGTAAAATGGCGGTGAGTAACAAAAGTACCTCATCCCTATGAGGGTTACCTGAGAGAATACTGATAAAGCCCTTAGCATAGTGTCTGGTATGCAGAAGTATTAAATATACGTGATGATGATAAAGATCATGGTGGTGAAAGAAGTAAGGTACACTACTTCATTTCTTCAAGTGAAATCTTACACAGAATCTCAAAATATGAATATATGAATCTGATTAACTGTTCTGTTTGAGTGCGTACAGAGCTTATCTTTCTCAGCACTCCCACAGAACACAGGTGCTCAAATGTGTCCACACAGAGCTCAGAAATGATGATTCTTGGTTTGAAATTAGGGAAAAGAAGCAACAGCAGGCTGTGGCAAGGTAGAGAAAGCACCATGGGCAAGGTGCTAGCCGATTTGGACTTAATTAGGGCTCTGCTGCTTTCAGCTCACAAGATCTTCAGTTCAGTTCAGTCGCTCAGTCGTGTCCGACTCTTCGCGACCCCATGAATCGTAGTACGCCAGGCCTCCCTGTCCATCACCAACTCCTGGAGTTCACTCAGACTCACGTCCATTGAGTCTGTGATGCC
>SJXQ01006855.1:190533-205597 GCA_006408695.1 Aepyceros melampus
CATTCTTTGGCATTGCCTTTCTTTGGAATTGGGATGAAAACTGACCTTTTACAGTCCTGTGGCCACTGCTGAGTTTTCTAGATTTGGTGGCAAATTGAGTGCAGCACTTTCACAGCATCATCTTTCAGGATTTGAAACAGCTCAACTGGAATTCCATCACCTCCACTAGCTTTGTTCGTCGTGATGCTTTCTAAGGCCCACTTGACTTCACATTCCAAGATGTCTGGCTCTAGATTAGTCATCACATCATCATGATTATCTGGGTCATGAAGATCATTTTTGTACAGTTCTTCCACGTATTCTTGCCACCTCTTCTTAATATCTTCTGCTTCTGTTAGGTCCAGACCATTTCTGTCCTTTATCGAGCCCATCTTTGCATGAAATGTTCCCTTGGTATCTCTAAGATCTTAGACTACTGTTTTTCTCTTTGTGAGCCTCAGTTTCCTCTTCTGTTGGGTGAGATAGCAATATCCACTCACCAGGGCTGTTTTCAGAACTACTAAGATGATGTATTGTGGATGGACTTTGAAGATGTACTGGCCTACAAGCTTTGCTTTTTGTTGTGCAGATTATACTAGGATAAAAATAAGTTTGATATAGGGCTGCAGATGGGACTGTATTTATGGGCTATGTTAGAGCCCAAGGCTTTCTTTTGATGTTAAAGATGCAACTCACCAGCTGACCTCATTTACTTGGAAATTCTAGAGTGGCGGCATAATGCTTTGAAGCCCAATAGTTAATTTTCTTTAGAGATCTTTCCTTCTCTGGTTATTGGATGCTGTGCTTATGTTCTTTAAACCCTGGCAGTGAGGAGGACCCCTTGTGTGACGATGGATTTAGTGGGGTATAAATCTACCTAACTAGCAGCTGGATGGGAGCTGATGAGGACTGGCCCCAGAGCCCAGCCACATTAGCCGAGTTAGAAGGATGTGCCGACTTCAACTTCCAGCCATGAGGCCCAGCAGCCAACTGCAGGGAAGCAATAGCAGCCCACGGTGTGGCCTGTTCGCTACCATCATTCTTGTCAGTGTCACCATCGTTGCCATTAAGCTATTATTTAAGTGCCGGCATGTGGGGCTCCCGTAGGTGCCATCGTAGGCAGATAGGCAGCTGTGTGTTTTAAATAAGAGCCTTGCGAAGGACCATGAGGTGAAGGGGCCCAGCTGTAATCCAAGACAGGCCCACAAGCGTGTCTCTAGTAGGCATTTGTTTCTGGTGTCAGCTTAATCCATATGGCCCCTTTCTTTGAGAATGGCTCCCAACTCTCACCTTCAAGGTTGGGCCTGGTGGTCACGTTTGTACTGTGTAACTTGGCTCCCATGGCCATGCCTGAGTGATGCACAGCTGACTGAAGCCAGGCCAGTCAGATTGTCATTCCCAGAAGCTGGACATGGGACTAAGACCTGCTTGTAGGTAGATGGGGTGGATAGGTACACTTGGAACCTGTGGTTAATTCAGTAATCCTCATAACAGTCCTTTGAGGTAGATCCGTTCTCATTCCCATTTAATAGAAGAGGAAACTGAGTCATAGAGAGGTTAAATAATTTACCCAAGCTCATATACTTAGGTAGTGGCAGAGCCAGGTTTGAACCCAGGTAACATGAACTCAGGCGTTTAGCCACTATGAGACTGTCTTTCTGAAGATGAATGGATAAAGAAGATGTGGTATATACACAATGGAATATCACTCAGCCATAAAAAATAATGTTATTGCAGCAACATGGATAGACCTAGAGATTATCATAGTAACTGAAGTAAATCAGATAGACAAGTATCATATGACATCACTTATATGTGGAATCTTAAAAAATGTTATAAATGAGATTATTTACAAAACAACATAAAAAACAAACCTGTGATTACCAGTGGGGGGATAGCAGGGGCAAGGAGCGAGAGAAATTATGAGTTTGGGATTAACATATACTCTACTGTACAGACCTTAGTGACCATGATTCCTTTCTTAAAAAACTTTATTTTGTATTAGGATATAGCCAATTAGCAAATGACGCCATGGTGGTTTCAGATGGACAGCGAAGAGACTCAGCCATAGATATACATGTATGCATTCTCCTGCAAGCTCCCGTCCCATCCAGGCTGCCACATATCATTGAGCTGAGTCTCCTGTGCTATACAGTAGGTCCTTGTTGGCTATCCATTTTAAATACAGGAGTAGATACATGTGGATCCCAAACTCCCTAACTATCCCTTCCCCCTTATCCTTCTTCCCAGCAACCATAAGTTCATTGTCTAAGTTTGTGAGTCTGTTTCTGTTTTGTAAGTAAGTTCATTTGTATCATTTCATTTTAGATTCCACATATAAAGGATGTCATATGATAAGTGACAGCAATTTCTACCATCAAACTTTGAAAAGTATCTCTGTGTCTATATAAGTAAATCCCCCTTTTGTGCACAGTAGTTCCAATGGATGTCTATTCTTTGATACCAAAAGAGAATTGACTGAATGACCACACTGTCACAGTCTGTTAAAAAATACCGTAGATCATTCATTGGTCTCTGTGGCCCCAGGTGTCTTTATATTATCTCTAGGTAGGGTCCAGACTAGTAGAGGAGAGAGGCAAGTAAACCAGTAATTGGAGCATCACGTGACAAGCTCTCTGAGAGATGTAAGCCTAAACTGCTTTAGAAAGTCAGATGTGTGGCAAGAATAGGCTGTGAGGAATCAGGCTTTGAGAATCAGGCTTCTCAAAGAGGTTGAGCTGTTTTTGAAGAGCAGGATTTAGTTCAATGAAGAAGATTGGGAGGAAGGGTGTTCCAGGTAGTAAAGGGTATATGGAAAAGAAAAGTGAAACCTATGATACATTTTGGAAAGGACAAGCAGTTAAGTGTGATGAAGGAAGGAGAGAAGTTGGATATGCCACTGGAGTTCTTTTGGCTGGACCAGATCTTGCAAAGTCTCCAGCTAAGCTACGGATTTCGAACCTTATCCTATAGCTTATCCTATAAGCTAACAGTTCATTCACTACTGGATTTCTTCCCTCTCTCCACCATGACAACATATAAATTTTGCAGTGGATAAGATAACATTAAAGACAATTTTAGGGGGAAACACACACACACAAAACCATGTACAGTCCCAACCCCTAACACTGCGGTTTTCATTTTTGCACATCATCTGGTTGTCCTTAAACATGCCTATTTTTGTACATGGTTACAGTCCATCTATATATCATTTTCACTTTCTAGTAGATCAAAAAGTTCTATATTTCTGTGTCCTCCTCTCCTAGTTATTATAACAGCATGATAAGTTTTTCCAAATACCCATACAGCTCCAGACAATGCATGAGGTTCTGGTGGCAAAGATGTATGAGCTGAGGATTTCTGCTTTTGTGGCAATGCAGGATGTGATATAATACTTCTGCTGAAGTATTGGGCCATATGCATTTCCAAGTATGTGTGTGTACTACTATTATTTTATGAAAAGCATATTCATCTCTTCGAGGATTGATTTCTAACTCCCTTTCCTCTGAACTATCCCCATGCTCCCGCCCTCATCATAAATGCTCTGTGGCTAACAAATGGCCTCAGTGTCACCTGCTTTTACTGTTCATGCACTACTTACCTAGTATCTCTTTCAGATCTTGTGCTCTAAGTTCTCTGAGAGCCATTTGATGGTTAACCATAAATAGGATCCAAATCAAGCTCTTGAGCCGAGTTAATTTAATTACAAAACATTATCTTGATTGTGGCAAGTGTCCAGTTGTCATCTTTTTAATGATACGGGTGTCCACAGCCTGAACTAATTACAACCCAGCTCCATTTCAGGGAGGGTGGCATTGCCTAGCCAGTCTCCCCACACCAGACCTGAGTTTGTTGATGGTGTGATCACATGTGCTTTCCCTTCCTCTGGCCTTCTGCAGATAAGTCATTTTCATCCTCTTTCTCTCCCTGCTCCTGTGTTAGAGAGAAAGCAGGGGTGATTGGCCAAAATTGCTCCTTAAATTAAATTTTGCCTCCTACCTCCAGCATAATCATGAGCCTGCAAATTAAAGATGCAGATAATTTTGCAATCAGATTTGCATTTTGGTCTGTAATGAGTTTAAAGTATTTTTTTACATGCTTTAGTATTCCCTTTTATGATGCTTTTGTTGGCTTAATTTAGCTCTGTGGTTTGGTTCATATTTTGTTGTTGGTTTTTCCTCTAGTCCCCATATCGAAAGTCTTAATTTTCTTCATTCCTAGGCTTGTATATATTGCAGAAAAGACAGTGTTCAATTGGTATAAACAAAAAAACAAAGATAAAAGAGGCTAAAATTGCTTCAGTATCTGCTTAGTGACAAAATGGACAGAGAGGCTAAGTAAATTGTATTCTCTGCAAACTCTCACATCTGATTTCACTCTGTATGTGTGTGTATGTTCAGACACAAGTATTCAAATGTGGGTTATTGATATACATACTTAAAATGAAGTAGGTTACCACTTTATAAACCTTACATGCTTCAAGAACTCTCTTAACCTCAGTTCAGTTTGGTCGCTCAGTTGTGTCTGATTCTTTGTGACCCCATGAATTGCAGCATGCCAGGCCTCCTTGTCCATCACCAACTCCTAGAGTTCACCCAAACTCATGTCCATCGAGTCGGTGATGCCATCCAGCCATCTCATTCTCTTTCGTCCCCTTCTCCTCCTGCCCCCAATCCCTCCCAGCATCAGGGTCTTTTCCAATGAGCCAACTCTTCGCATGAGGTGGCCAAAGTACTGGAGTTTCAGCTTTAGCAATCAGTCCTTCCAAAGAACACCCAGGACTGATCTCCTTTAGAATGGACTGATTGGATCTCCTTGCAGTCCAAAGGACTCTCAAGAGTCTTCTTCTCTCTTAACCTCAGTTCAGTTTGGTCGCTCAGTTGTGTCTGATTCTTTGTGACCCCATGAATTGCAGCATGCCAGGCCTCCTTGTCCATCACCAACTCCTAGAGTTCACCCAAACTCATGTCCATCGAGTCGGTGATGCCATCCAGCCATCTCATTCTCTTTCGTCCCCTTCTCCTCCTGCCCCCAATCCCTCCCAGCATCAGGGTCTTTTCCAATGAGCCAACTCTTCGCATGAGGTGGCCAAAGTACTGGAGTTTCAGCTTTAGCAATCAGTCCTTCCAAAGAACACCCAGGACTGATCTCCTTTAGAATGGACTGATTGGATCTCCTTGCAGTCCAAAGGACTCTCAAGAGTCTTCTCCAACACCAGAGTTCAAAGCATCAATTCTTCAGGGCTCAGCTTTCTTCACAGTCCAACTCTCACATCCATACATGACCACTGGAAAAGCCACACCCTTGAGTAGACAGACCTTTGTTGGCAAAGTAATGTCTCTGCTTTTGAATATGCTATCTAGATTGGTCATAACTTTCCTTCAAAGGAGTAAGCATCTTTTAATTTCATGGCTGCAGTCACCATCTGCAGTGATTTTGGAACCCAGAAAGATAAAGTCTGACACTGTTTCCACTGTTTTCCCATCTATTTCCCATGAAATGATGGGACCAGATGCCATAATCTTCGTTTTCTGAATGCTGAGCTTTAAGCCAACTTTTTCACTCTCCTCTTTTACTTTCATCAAGAGGCTTTTTAGTTCCTCTATACTTTCTGCCATAAGGGTGGTGTCATCTGCATATCTGAGGTTATTGATATTTCTCCCAGAAATCTGGATTCCAGCATGTGTTTCTTCCAGCCCAGCGTTTCTCATGATGTACTCTGCATAGAAGTTAAATAAGCAGGGTGACAATATACAGCCTTGACGTACTCCTTTTCCTATTTGGAACCAGGCTGTTGTTCCATGTCCAGTTCTAACTGTTGCTTCCTGACCTGCATACAGGTTTCTCAAGAGGCAGGTCAGGTGGTCTGGTATTCCTGTCTCTTTCAAATTTTCCAGAGTTTATTGTGATCCACAGAGTCAAAGGCTTTGGCATAGTTAATAAAGCAGAAACAGATGTTTTTCTGGAACTCTCTTGCTTTTTCGATGATCCAACGATGTTGGCAATTTGATCTCTGGTTCCTCTGCCTTTTAACTCAGCAGTGGCCACAGGACTGGAAAAGGTCAGTTTTCATTCCAATCCCAAGGAAAGACAATGGCAAAGAATGCTCAGACTACTGCACAGTTGCACTCTTTGCCTCAGCTTCCTTCTTTGTCATATGGAACAATAATAGTTCTTACTGTATGTGGTTACAGGAATAATTTATTTGATGGTGCTGTAATGTGTTAGCCCCTAAGTGTGCCAGTAAATATAAATGATTAATATCATGGCCCTTGTCCTGGGAGAGTACTTAGCCTTTTTCATGATCTTAATTTTGAGCAATAAAGTAATTCCCCAAGTTCATATTTTTTTGAGAAGGCCAAAAGTGTAAGAAGAAAGCTTAGAATTTAGAAATGTTTCCCAAGCCATATTCTCCTGGCATTCTTTCCCTTCACAGTCAACCTGGACTGAATGCTAGTCTTTTCTATCTGGTTCTCACTGATACTGTCTTTATACCAGATTCTCCTGGTGGCCATTATCTAATAAAGCCATGGTGGTTGGTGACCAGTTGTATGAGTCAGTTTGCTTCCTCTGGCACCCACTCTGCTTCTTTTCTGCCATCTCTCATGCTTGGAGCCTGCTTGGCCTGGGCCAAAGAAATGCCTGAAAGTGCAAGAAGTGAATGCCTTCTGGACTACCCCTCAACCATTGGGCATTTCAGTAAATATTCCAGTCTTCCATTTTTTTCAGGTGCTTAATTATGGATGCATACTGCACCCTTCTGAGGCGGTCCTGGCCAAATCAGGTCCTTTGTCTGTGGCACACTTCATAATGTACCCTTAGACTGGCTTTTACCCCTCGCTTGTCTTACTCTGTATTCCCGCATCCCTGCTTTCTGGAATCACCTCCCAAATATTTAATAAACCCCTGACCTAAACCCTTGTGTCAGTCTCTGCCTTCAGCGGGGGAACCTAACCCACGAGAGCCCTGAAACCCCCCACCTCTTGATATTTCTAGGCTCTGCCCATGTAGTCTTTAGCCCTGGACCATTTCTCTTTACATTTTAGTTCAGAGGAAAAAGACATCTCATGAGTTTTCAAGGCTAGTCTTCTCTTTGATGTTGATTCTGTCACTTTTTAAATTCTCTGGCCCCACAGACCATCATGTCTTGTTTACTGATGCACCTCCAGTGTAGAATATTTAGCTCATAGTAGGAGCTCAACAACTACTTATTGAATGAGTAAAAGAAGGAATTTTTCCCTTTCTCTTGCTTGTATTTTGTTTTCTTCCTCTTCACACATACTACTCCCATCATTGGTTCTTTGAGCCTTTCTTTGGAAGTCCAGAAATCTTTTGCTTTGGAAGTAAGCATCACTACCTTAATCACAGAGCCTTTCTCTTTATTAGGCCTCCTAGCCAACTCCCAAGCTGGAATCAGGATTGCCAGGAGAAATATGAACAACCTCAGGTAAGCAGATTATACCACTAATGGCAGAAACTGAAGAGGAACTAAAGAGCCTTTTGATGAGGGTGAAAGAGGAGAAAACTAGTTTGAAACTCAATGTTTAAAAAAACTAAGATTATCACATCCAGTCCCATCACTTCATAGAAAATAGATGGGGAAAAAGTAGAAGCAGTGACAAATTTTATTTTTTTGGGTTTCAAAATCATTGTGGATGGTGAATGCAGCCATGAAATTAAAAGATGCTTGCTCCTTGGAAGGAAAGCTATGACAAAGTTAGAGAGCATATTCAAAAGCAGAGACATTATTTTGCCAACAAAGGACCATATAGTCAAATCTATGGTTTTTTTCCGAGTAGTCATGTATGGATGATACAGTTGGACCATAAAGAAAAGCACTAGAGAATTGATGCTTTTGAATTGTGGTGCTGGAAAAGACTCTTGAGAGATCCCTGGACAGCAAGGAGATCCAGCCAGTCAATTCTAAAAGAATCAACCCTGAATATTCATTGGTAGGACTGATGCTGAAGCTGAAGCTCCAATATTTTGGCCACCTGATGCAAAGAGTTGACTCATTTGGAAAAACCCTGATGCTGAGAAAGAGTGAGAGCAGAAGGAGGAGGGGGCAACAGAGGATGAGATGATTGAATGGCATCACCGACTCAGTGGACCCGAGTTTGAGTAAGCTCTGGGAGATAGTGAAGGACCGGGAAGCTTGGCGTGCTGCAGTCCTTGGGGTCACAGAGTCAGACACAACTTAGCGACTGAACAACAGCCAACTCCTGGCTCCTTAGCAATCCTGATCTTCCTTCCTTAACATCTTCTCTTTCTTCAACTCTGCCTCACTTTATCTCTTGGACTGTCCCTGGGTTCTTTGCCTGCTTAGTTGACTTTTCTTTCCTAGTGTTTTTGCTGGCATGCTTAGCCGATTCTAAATGTCGCTTTCTCCAGGGTTCCATCTTTTATTCTCTTTTTTTCTGAAATTATACCCAACCTGGGTAAAGCTGTGACCACCATCCCTTTAGCCACGTAGGTATCTAAATCTCTAATCTCTAAATTGACTCTCCTGAGTTCAAAGCTATTGTAAACCTTCATGTGCAATTCTTACCATGTTTAAGCTGGAATTCATTTTCTTTTCCCCATTTTTACCTCTTTCATCTTTTCCAGTACTGCCTTAATTAATGGCTTCACTCTCTGCATTGTTTTTCAGTATAGAAACCTTTGTGTGATCCTTAACTGCCTTCCTTCAACCATTGCTCTCAATAAATAGTTTTGAATTCCTAAAGCGTCTGCCTCTAATGCGGGAGACTCGGGTTCGATCCCTGGGTCGGGAAGATCCCCTGGAGAAGGAAATGGCAACCCACTCCAGTATTCTTGCTTGGAGAATCTCATGGACTGAGGAGGCTGGTGGGCTGCAGTCCATGGGGTCACAAAGAGTCGGACACTACTGAGTGACTTTACTTACTTACTTACTTACTTACTGTAAGCCAGACACCGTGCTGGGTGCTACGGAGCATGGGTAAGATAGGCCATCAAAGGCTTCCCTGGGTGGCTCAGTAGTTAAGAATCTGCCTTGCAGTGCAAAGGACACTGGTTCAGTCCCTGGTCTGGGAAGATTACACATGCTACAGAGCAACTAAGTCGTGTGCCACAACTCATGAGTGTTCATGATAACGACTACTGAAGCTTGTGCACTGAGATCCTGTGCTCCACACTAAGAGAAGCCACCGCCAACGAGAAGCCTGCACGCCACAGTAAGGAGTAGCCCCTGCTCGCCGCAATCAGAAAGTCTGCATGCTGCATCAATGACCCAGCATAGCCAAAAATAAATAAATAATTTGGGGGGTTTGTTTTAAAAGATAGACTGTCACGAGACTCCTAGTCTGATATAGACATTAATCTGACTTGTTGCACAAATGTAGCATTACAAACTGAAGTAATGTGGCTGTGGAAGAAAAGTCCAGTGTACTTTTAGAACATATCATGGACCATGATATGGACTTTACTTGCTTGGACTTGCACAGCTTCCTTTGGGAAGTGTGTCATTTGATCTCAGATATAAAGGCTGAGTAAGAATTAAGAGAGAGAAGCTTTCCCTCTTTATCACTAGGCACGGTAGCCATCAAGTTCCATTGATGTTACCTACGAAATGTCCCCGTTTTTCTATTTTCTCTTCTCATTCTGAAACCCTTGCAATTCCCACCTTCACCTCCCATTCTCATTTTTACATTGGCTGAGTGAGTGCTTTTACCAAACACAGACCTGACCATGTGTCTTCTTCTTCCAGCTTAAAGCCCTTGGTAGCTCACTAGTACTTCCAGGGTAAATCCCATCCCTCTGGCATGGCAGCCAAAGTCTGTCCAATTTTTGGCTCTGACCTATGTCTCTAGCCTCATTTCCTGTCACTCCACAGCACATTGCCTGTAATGTGACCACTGGGAACTTTGCCGTTTTCTGAGAATACCAGTTCCTCATAGCCTTTCACGCCTGTGTTCATTCGTTTTTCAGCTTTGAGTTCTGCTTTTCTTTTGTACGAGTCAGCTCCTGCTAATCTTGTTGTGTGTGTGCTTAGTGGCTTGGTTGTGTCTGACACTTTGAACCATTTGTACTGTAGCCCTCCAGGCTCTTCATTCATGGGAGTTTTCAGGCAAGAATACTGGAGTGGGTTGCCATTTCCTCCTCCAGGGGATCTTCCAGCTGAGGGATGGAACCTGCGTCTCCTGCTTGACAGGTGGATTCTTTACCACTGAGCCGTCAGATGTACACCTGACATAAATGTCACACTCCCCATGAAACTTTTCCTAGCCCTCAATCTTCATCCCCTTATTTGTATTTACACATTTCTCTCCTTAGAGTTCCCATCCTTCTGCCTTATATTAGCTTAGTCGTCTAGAACATTTATTCCTCTGGGGTCAAAATTGTGCTGTGCTCATCTCTCCCTTTCCAGAGCTTGAAATATAACAGGTGTTTAGTAAATACTAGTAATTGAATTGTCCATGTGTGAATAGCGTAAGGGAAGCAAAGACACTGGGGATGGGAGGAGAGCAAAAAAAAAAAAAAAAAAAAAAGCCTGTAATGAAATGAACTGGTGATCCAAAGCAGGGCTTGACCAAGACACATGTCAGTGGTCTGGGCAGACTAATCATTCGGTATCCTTTCAGCAATCAAGTGATGTGATGGATTTGAGCAGGACTGCTTGTGGAGGATGGTGACAGATTGTAGCACCTGGGCTCCACACCTAGCTCAACAAAAGCCCTCTAAGTGTCGACTCCTTCTTACATAAAGAAATTTTATTGACTTCTGTTCCCAAGTTTGCACCCCTACTCCCCATCTCATTGTCTCATAAAAATTTTTTTTTCCTTTAAACCTAATTCCCTTCTTGAAGAAATTTCTGTATTTTTTTTCACTGTGCTACTTTTATGGGGAGTACTTTAGTACCTGTTCTAGGTTGTACCCGGTGCAGTCCTCCTGTTCATGCTGCTCTGATACCAAGGAAGGAAGACTGAGTTGTGCAAAAGCTCTTTATCAACATCACACCAATAACCTATAAAGAATCCTTCTCAGGCCTGTCTTATATCTGTTTTTCAAAGAAATCTGTTTATTTATTTCAAACCTGTCAGGATGTTGCTGGGGGCTCCTGGCAGAGGGGACTTCTGATTCATTCCGTGTTTCACCAGATGACGAGAAGAAAGGCCAAGATTGGGCTGTTCCTCTCCAAGGCCATGGAGATGCTTCGTGCCTGGGCAGCCTCAGAGGTCCAGCACCCAGCCACACCATCCTGAGCAAGGCTGGGAGTGTTCAGTGACGTTACTGTTAGGAAGTCTTTTAGTGCCGACAGTTTGCTTACGACCTTCACTTGAGTGTGCCCAGGAAGGGAAATGTGTAAGTGATGACCCAAGATGGATGTGACCAGCATGCTTTCCTGCCCATGTGACTTTGTCCCTGAGATTGTGCAACTTACCAATGCTGATGTCCACTAAAAGTGAAGCAATTAGTAGCTGCTCCTTTAAAGGACAGGAGTCCTGAGTACTCACTCTGTACCAGGCACTGTGTAGATGCTGGGGGAAGGCAGGGGATATGATGTGTCCTTGTCCTTGAGGAGGTCTTGTTTTTATTTATTGAGTTATTTAAGTCCTTCCCACTTCTAAGGGTCAGTGGAAGTGGCAATTAGGGACCAGTCATTTGGAAAATCCAGATTTATGTCCTGAGTCTTCCAATCTTTCATTGGAACTGAGGCTAAGTACCTGAACCTTGTTTTGTGTGTTTTATGAAATACTTCATACAGTCTTTATAAAATAGCTTCAAATATATGATTCATTTGGGCCTTATAGAAGGCTGGCATCATTACTTTGTGTTTTAATGATGAGAATTATGATGGCCAGAAGCTTAAGTGTCTCATTCTAGATCTCTCAGCCCACCAGAGACTAAGTTTCTATGACCTTTGGCCTCCTGATTCTTTTATTTGACTATTACTGCCTATATTGAGTAAAATTTGTATTTTTATACAGCCACAGCTTTTATGTATTTCAAACTCACTTTTATCCTATGCACTCCCATCTAGCTTTTACGTACTAAGTGGAAGTGTACGTGGAGTACTCTTGTGCTGGTGTGCCTCTTTTTAGCTTAGGTTTTCTTTATTTTGCCCCCGCCCCTTTTTTTCCAAAAGGGGCAAGAGGAACTTAACATTTATCCTTTTCCAATCATCTGTTTTTATATTTTGTCCAATTCCTGTGCACAATGGTAACAGAAAGTGACTGATAATCAAATGAGTTTCTTTCATGTTTGCCTTGCTTGGAGGTATACAGTGAATTCAGAATTGCTGAATCTATAGGGAAATAGTAGGAAAGCGGGTCTGACAGTGTTATACTAAAGCTCTTAGATCTTAGTTTAGGAAGTCTAGCATAGAGCAGCAGGACTCAAAAGGAACATGACACTTGGAAATATAGGAAGTGGCAGAAACAGGATCTTTTTTTACAAAGGAAGAATCTTTCCTTGGACATTCTTTGCTAGAAGAAATTTCTTCCTTGTCTGACTTCCTGTAGCATTTCTTTGTGCCTTTCTTATGGCTTGCATTGCTTCTTATACTGTATTTTTATTTTTCTAGTTACCATTTCTCTTACTAAATTGTGTGTTTTCTCTTTTTTAGGACTGGAGTGTTGTTTAATGTGCTTTTGCAATCTCATGACACCTTTCCATAGAGCTGGAAAGTAGTGATTAACAAATACACACGTTTCTGGTATTTCTAGAGACTTACACTTTCTCCTTTATGCAATACTGTTTCATTTGAATATTTTACAGTAAGAAGGTATTACCCTGCAATCAGAAAGAATAAAAGTAAAGATATAAACTTTTTCTGAATGATTAAATGGATAAGTGAATGATTAAGAATTCAAAGCTGCTAAGGAAATTCGGAAGCAAGGTATCATTTACCGAACATCTAAAGCACTGGTTTTCCAAGAAGTATAACATTTTTCATACTTATTACCCTGATTACTTTTGCAGCATTTTGATGAAATGGAAGGGCATATAGTAGCTGAGATATCCAAGGTTCAATTCTTTCCCCTCCTGATTCTATGCAGGTTCTCTAGGCTTCAAAGATTTGCTCTTGCCTTTTTATTTATTTATTTTTCGGTCCAGGTGTTCGCAAATGATTTTAAGGCAGCAGAAAGATTATTAATCAAATTGACCCCTATGTTGTGAAAAAGTGAATTTAGAATTTTTTGTGGGCTCCATCTTCAGAGTATAGCCAGTTCATTGGGGGAATCTGGCTCATTGATTCCCAAGCTCAAACACACTCTGAGATTCTCATTCATTTGAAGTCTTTCATCTCCATGCATTTAATCCCATCACCAAACAGTTGCACACTCTTATTATTTCAGGTTGTGTGAAACCAGAACACAAACCAAGCTGGAAAAGACTATGCCTGTGTTTAGATTCTGCAAGTCACCTGATTTCCTCATTGTTGACAAACAAAATGATTTCATTATTGGCAGCCTCTTATGCAAGGATCACATGGTTCGAATGTTTGTTTCTATATCTGCATCTGAGATCGGGACTGCTGTGTTATAGATGAAGACACAGAACACTTCTAGAAATTACAAAGGCAGCAGGTGCTATCCAAGATCAATACTTTGATTGTACAATGTCATCATCTTTTTAGATTCAAGGATGTTGTTTATTCACAGTTATTGAAGACAGTGAGGCTTTAAGAGAATTGCAGATCAGCTTGTGGGAGGTGACATATACAATCTAGCAGGGCCTCACTTGACCTCCTTACATTTGCACCATTGAATTTATGTAGGTCACAGTTATTGGAGCTAGGCATTTTTCCTATGTGAGAATAGATTTCAGGTAGGAAGCTTGTACAGAGCCCATACTTACGTATGCCAGGAAACTTTTTGAATGACTTTCGAGTTAAGCGTTGGAGAGGAGGAAAAACAGGTAGTAGATAACCTTGAATCTCCCAGAATAAACACTGACAATTAAAAAGAAAAAAATATATATATATATATAACCTTTTTTTTTAATAAGGTAAGTTTCCCTTTTTGAGAGCCTGCAGAGTTTATTATTGTTTTCAATCTTAAAATGTCAGTTAAAATCCCAGTAGTGCAGGGCTTGAAATCGCAAACTAAAGGAGTCGCTAATGATGACTGTTGCTGGTTTGGGATCATCAGTTCTTTGGCTCATAAAGAGAACACCCAGCTAGGACAGACCCACTTACTGATTCTGTGAATGGGACAGCCTCTTGAGGCACACATAGCTTACAGAATAATGGGAAGCATATTTCAGCTCTCAAGAAGCCATCATCTATAAGTAATTGCAGTTTAGAGTAAGAAAAAATTAGGGAAGTATGCTTACCTTCATTGAATCCCAACTCTCTGCTTTGAATTGTGTTAAATTACATAAGTTAACCCTCCTGGTGAATTTAAGAGATATTTACTTTTATCTTTCATTGTGATTGAGGAAATAGAGGATTGAAGATGTTGTGATGTGCCTACCAAGTAACCATGACTGTTTCATTTCAAAATTGTAGATTTTTTCATTTATTCTCTGGCCTCACACTGTCCTCTGTGAATCTTAAGTTTAACAAATAGGTCTTAGACAGTTTCTATTTTTCAGTGGGATTTATTCCCTTTTCTTTTCTAATTATTGTCTTTTTTGTGCATTATTTCTTTGCATTAAAAATTTTTGTTTACTGATTTTTCTTACCAGATTTAAAAAATTAATGATGTGAGTCTTTATGAATCCTTAATTTCTAGTATAGCATCTTGTCCACAGGAAGTATTCACTAAATACTTGAATAAGTGAATTAAAAATACAGGGGACTTCCCCAGCAGTTCAGTGGTTGGCACGCCAAGCTTCCACTGCAGGTGCATGGGTTCAATCCCTGGTCAGGAAACTAGGATCTCCCATGCTATGTAATGTGGGCAGCAACAACAACAAAAAAATACAGTGCCTGGTCACACAACTTTGATGTGTCATTTCTTATACATATTTTTAATATTTCTTATTACCAAAGCATTTTTTAAAACCAACCAACCATACCTTCTATGTGTGGAGCTACGTGGAAAATATGAAGAGATTAAAAAAAATTTATTTTATTTTTTTTATTGACATACAGTTGATTTACAATATCATGTTAGTT
>SJXQ01006855.1:205941-237226 GCA_006408695.1 Aepyceros melampus
ACCCCCATCCCACCCCTCTAGGTTGTTATAGAACACCAGGTTAGGCTTCCTGTGTTATGTAACAACTTCCTACTAGCTACGTATTTTACATAAGGTAATGCATATGTTTCAGTGCTACTTTCTCAATTCAACTCAACCTCTTCTTCTCCCTCTGTGTTCAAAAGTCTGTTCTTTGTGTCTGTGTCTGAAGAGGTGTTCTTGCTGCTGCTGCTGCTAAGTTGCTTCAGTCGTGTCTGACTCTGTGCGACTCATAGATAGCAGCTCACCAGGCACCACCCCGTCCCTGGGATTCTCCAGGCAAGACCACTGGAGTGGGTTGCCATTTCCTTCTCCAATGCATGAAAGTGAAAAGTGAAAGTGAAGTCGCTCAGTCGTGTCTGACTCTTCGTGACCCCATGGACTGCAGCCTACCAGGCTCCTCCGTCTGTGGGATTTTCCAGGCAATAGTACTAGAGTGGGGTGCCATTGCCTTCTCTGAGGTGTTCTTGAGAAAACTTAATATTTCATTGTGGGAGACATAACTGTCCAGGGGCTCCATTTTCTACTCAGACTGTTAGGTTAAATAGTCCTTTGACTATTGTGATTCTTGCAAATATATCTTCCTGACATGTTATTTGCCTATTAACCTTATATTTTCTTTGCTATTTAAAAGTTTGAGATGCCTATCTCATTTATACAGATCTTTTATATAACATATTCCTTCTGGGAATTTAACTGTGTCCTGACTCATAGTTAGGTGGCTGAACAAAATATGCATGGCCTTGGCAGTGTCTAGTCTTCTGCCCAGCATGCAGCCACTCCTTACCAGTCTGCCACTGCTTTGGGGCCAAGCTCCCAGCACCTCTCACTTGGATTATAGAGATAAACTCCTATCTGGTCTTTCTGCTTCTTGCTTTCCTTTTTTCTGCTGAGTCTCAACACAGAAGTCAGGTGATTGTTAGGTTAAATAGTCCTTTGCCTATTGTGACTATTGCAAATATACCTTCCTGGCATGTTATTTGCCTATTAACCTTATATTTTCTTTGCTATTTAAAAGTTTGAGATGTCTGTCTCACTTATACAGATAAAGTTGGATAAAGTCTTGTCTTCTAGAGAAGAAACGATAGTCGTAACAGTGGCCTACACTGTTGTCCCCCATCACCTGCCCCTACCCTGGGAGTTCTCTTGCCTCATCTCCTCCTACTTTCCCCCTGATCACTCATCCAAGCTCTTTGCTGTTCTTCCAACCTTTCAAGGATGCTTTGCCTGTATGCCTTCAGCCCTATGCCATATCCCAGGTACTTGTAGTACAGACTTGCTTCTTTACCTTCTTGAGATTTTTTAAAATACATTTTTATTGAAGTAGCTATGCAATATTATATACATTACAGATATATAATAGTATGATTCTCATTTTTTCTAGTTATTTTTCATTTATAATTATTATAAAATATTGGTTATATTCCCTGTGTTATACAATATATCCCATGGTTTATTTTATACCTCACAGTTTGTACCTCATATTCCCTACTCCTGTATTGCCCCTCCCCTCTCCGCAGTGGTAACCATTAGAATATTCTATATACTTGTGTCTGCTTTTTTGTTATATTCACTAGTTTGTTGTATTTTTAGATTCTGCGTATAAATGATATCATGCAGTATTTGCCTTTCTCTGTCTGATTTATCTCACTCAGCACGATGCCTTCCAAGTCCATTCATGTTGCTGCAAATGGCTAAATTTCATTCTTTTTTGTGGCTGAGTAGTATTCCGTTATTCATGTGTGCGTGCACACACGCACACACATCAGGTCACATATGCTTCATCCATTCATCTGCTGATGAACATGTGGGTGATCTTTACTTATGTGACTCCTTCAACACTTACTCTGACCACTTCATTCAAGTTTCAGCCTCCTTCACTCCCTACCTCAGGACTGCCCCATCCTTCTTCTCAACTCTGTCTTCTTCTACATTACTCATCACCACCTAAAATGCAGTATTTTTTCATAGTTTATTTTGTTTTACTGCCTATCTCCCCCAACTAGAAAAAAGACCCAGAAGGCATAAAGACAAGTTCTTTGTTTTTTAGTTATTGATTTCTGTCTTATTCACTGTTGGCCTTCCTATCTAGGATCGTGTCTGACCAAAGTAGATGCTTAATAAATATTTGACTGAAGAATGCATGAAAATGTAACTGTGAGACTCTTATGTGTCACAGATGCTGCATTCCGCTCTCTGACCATTACAAACTTTAATAATTTATTCGTTTATAAAGTACTTATTGAGCACTTACTGTATGCTAAGCTGCAAGGTTTGCTGTAAGACACAGTGGTCCTCTTGGAGCTTACTGTTTTGTTGGAGAGACTGACATTAAACATAAATAAGCGTTTAATTATGCATTGCTACACTATGAAAGGGGAGCTCAAAGAATATTCTGGGGTTGGGAGCTTGGTAGGTTTCTTGAGGAACATCTGTCTAGCCTTGGTTTGTGAGCTTAGCTCTGAGCAGAGGATGGAGGATGGGCTGCCAAGCTGCTATTTTCATGAGCCCACAGAGACTTCTTAAGCCACTGGTTTTCAAGCTTGAGTGGCATCAGAATCATCTGGTAGGCTTGTTAAAACACAGATGTGGACCTCCTCTCTAGAATTTCTGGTTCCATAGGGCTGAGGTAGGGCCTGAACATTTGCTTTTCTGACAAGTTTTCCAGTGATGCTACTGCTAATGTTCTGGGGGTCATCTTTTGAGAACAACTGGGTTATAGGATGAGTCTGGCATGTCTCTATCCAAAATGGGGAGGCTTATTCTGAGGCAAGGTCCAGGAAGATTTCTGATCTTGGAGAAGGGGCATCTGCAAGGAACTTTGCAGACAATTAGTAGTTGCTGAAAATCACAGGGTAGGCATGGAAGGAACTGGAGATAATGACTTATTATCTTTTTCTGGACACATTCACAGACTTGAAATCTTGATCTAATCACTACTCTTGTTTTCCTCTTGAGAAGAAAAATACATTTGGCCTGAAATGTTAAAATTTTTGCTCCTTTTGAGTCAAACATAATTGAGTTTGAATTTTAGCTCTGCCAGTCACTCATTGTGGAACTGCAGCAAATGGATAGATGGGGTGAACAGGAAGTGAGGGGGGGCAGTAGTCTGGCCTCTGAGACTATCCTGCAGAAATAGCATCTTTTTAACAAGTTTTAAAGGTGGTGAAATTTTGGGTGCTAACACCATGTCTGGAAATTAGAAGTTGCAGCATGAAAGCAAGTGACTAATGCCTTCAACCAACATGGACTTCACCCTTGCCTTTTCCTACTGAGAATAAGACTTGGCTAAGCTCTGACCTTGGTCATTTCCTTAAAATCGTGAGTGGTAATGCTCTCTAGTTACTTAATCTGTAAAATGAGATTAGTAATACTTGCTTTATAGTAGTGTGGATACTGGAGAAGATTATGTATGTTGAGGCTTATTGTGTTGCTTGCATGTGTGTAAGTCGCTTCAGTCATGTCTGACTCTTTGTGATCCTATGGACCATAGCTGCCAGACTCCTCTGTCCATCGCAGGAATGCCAGAGTGGGTTGCCATTTCCTTTTCCATGGGATCTTTCCAACCCGACCCAGGGATTGAACCCTCATCTCTTATGTCTCATGCAATGAGAGCCAAGTTCTTTATCAGTGTTCTTTAACACTGCCCCCTGGGAAGTGTTGCTTAATATTCCATAAATATTAAATATTGCTGTTATTATGTTTAAAATGCCCTTCAAAGATAACGCATCCTCCCGTTCCTCCCCACTCTTCTCCACCCGACCACCTAAGTGCAAGCTGCTTTACCATTCTCACTTTATGCAACTATGGTCTAAAGCTAGATAGTTTTGAAGAGTTAAACCTGATTTTTCCTTTGTTCACCTCTTAAATAAAAGGTAGGTGTTTACCAGAAGGAGTTTTTATAAAACTTTGGAAAACAGTACCTGTTTGAAGTCACTATTAGAGTGAAGTGGTTTGCTTTTTATTATTTTTGAGACATTTGCTTCTGGGTTCCTCCTACATACTTGGAAATTTACAGGTAATCTATTAGGTTATTCAGGAACTTTTTATGGATGATGATTGTGTATTTATAAGAGAAGTCAAATTAAAAACAATTTTTTTATCGATCTTTCCTTTTACTTAATTTTTGACTAAAATAATTTTGGAGATCTATTGTTTTCAAGCATTTGTATGCCTAACATGAGGTAGTTTCAGCTTCCTTTTCTTGTAGCAAAAATATTTTGGTTGAATAGGTTAAAATATCAACTTATTCATATACTCAATTAATTTTTTGCTTTTTGTTCAGTAAAAATATGCCAATTGAAATAATACTTCTTAAATCATGTGATTTCTTATTCTAGTGTATAAACCAGTCTTCTATGAATCATGGTTCTATTTTTTTTTTTGTCCTCCCATTTTTGATGCTTCTAAGGGAAAAAAACCTTTCTTTGGGACTACATTAACCTCACACTGTATTTATATTAAACAATACTCTTTGGAGAAAAAGAGGTTTGGTATACTTAGTGAATTATGTACCCTCCTAGAGGCACTGCAGACTGTTAATGCTCAGTGGAACCCAGCAGTTGTAACTGATGAAACATCAGCATGTAGGCTATAAAATAAAAAAGAAGTAATTGGGGACATGTTGGGAGCTGGCAAATGGAAAACACTAGCAGATGTAGAGCTGAAAAGAGAAAAGAAAGTTTTAAAAAATCACATTTACTAGAAGAGGAAGTGCACAGATGGATGATAGAAGTTAACATTTCATTCAGATAGAAAATGGATTAGAAATTATCTTTCCATTTCCAATACTTAAATAATACTTGAACTCTGATAATTTGCCATATAAAAGCTGCTTTGACATCAACCACGTATACCTGAAAAAGGTATTTGTCAGTGAGGTTTTCATCCCTTAAAGCACAGTTTAGGCATTGTTAAAATGCACTTGTACCTATTTGTCAGAGCTGACTGTACACATCTCTTTTCACCTTCCTGTGGTGATATCAGACATGGTGAATGTGTTTACACCGTGGGAATTGGCAAACACTACAGTATGAGCATCTCCCTGTCCCTCAGCAGTTGGTAAATATTTACCACAATGTTACCATATATGTGCTTTAACTGCCCTCTGTTAAATGAAGGATGGTGGGGTTTGAAGAGAGATGGAACGTTCAAAGACAGCCCCTCTGCCCTGGCTGAGCGTGCATGCTAAGTTATTTCCATCGTCTGTGACCACATGGACTATAGGCCACCAGGCTCCTCTGTCCACGGGATTCTTTAGACAAGAAGACTAAAGTGGGTTGCCATGCCCTCCTCCAAGCTCTGCCCTGGTTAGCTTGATGGACAGTCCTAGACACAGGGATTTTGACCTTTTACTGCTGAACTCAGACACACAGGCCAGTGTTATGCCAGTGGGTTTCAAATATACAGTTCTGATCTCAAAACACATTTTGTTCCAGCAGTCTCCCAAACCCAGACTTGATATGTCTGTGTACTATGTTGTTTGTTGTGTAGAAGAGAGTATAATTTATCTCTCCTCAGTGGTATGATTCTAATTTTTCACCCTCTGCCTTCCTAACTTTTCTGTTCTGTCCACGTAGTTATCCATGCTCTGAATTGTGAACCTATCAGGAATGGGCTGGGGGCTCAAGGAACTAGATCCTAGTGGTACTACATTTTTTTTTTTTCTTTTACTTGGCTGAAGAGTATCCATCTTCTACCATTAAAAGAGCAAGCATAATGTGAGGGATGGGGCAGGAAAAAGAAGCAGGGACTTCCTGTTTTTTCCAATGTTTTTTGGTTATCCTCTTAACAAGTTTCATATTAACATCTTACTAACAGTAACAGTTTAAAAAATGTTGAAAAAATGTCACTTTTGAAGAATGAATCTTGAAAACCAATTAGCAGTTGGTATTTCCAGAAACATCTCTGGAAACGAGAAAGGTCTCCTGACATTTTAGGTAGAATTGGCTTGCTGAGAAAGCCAAGGGAGTATGTATTCCCTTTCCTGTGATTCCTGATTTGTTGTGAATTAAGAATTCTCTGTAACCTTTTAAGATCAAGACTCCAAGTTCAAATATGCTAACGTTTACTCCTTTGGAGGATTTAATCTATATATTGCCTCTCTATAGCGACCATCTAAGATAAACAGACTTCTGGAAGCCACATACCCAAGATGTGTCTAAATATAATAATGTTTATTGACTGTCTCCTACGTAAGAGATACCATTACTAAGGGTTTTACAGAATAACCCGTAATAATCTCATTTAATCCATGTAACAGCCCATTGAACTTGATATTATTATCAACCCTATTTCTACATGGTGAACTGATGTGACATGCTCTGTGATAAAGCCATCTTTCTCAGAGAATTGAACCCAGCTATTTGAGTTCAGAGATTACGCTCTTAGCTACTATACTTAACTAGCTCTTGCAGCTAAGGGGCCATGTAAGAAATCGACCTTGCTTTGGTGCTTCTCACTGGGAAGTTTTGTGTAATTTTCACAGGCATCTGTGTTTGTGGCAGAACTCTGAGGATGTTTGTACCAGAAAACTGTTTGTGTTCTCACAGCCCAGTGCAGTGAGAAGCCGGAGAAGGAGGTGCTGAAGTAAGAGGGAAAGAGTGGAGGCTGAGGCACATTCAATAGCTGGAGATTTTGAAAAACAAATGGAGAGACTTGTTAAGTAGAAGCTTATTTTATTGTTTCCATTGATTTTCATTTGTCTAACACATAGAACCCATGTGTATCTTTCTTTAGCTATATATAGAAGTAGAATAACCAGTCAAAAATTAAGTTGAGTAGAAATTCAAGTCCAAGGCTCTTTGAATTCAAAGTCTATATTTATAATCATTGTGCTTCAAGTTAAAAAAAAAAAAAGCAAAGTATTAAGTCTCATCAGAAAATCTTTGTGGCATAAAGAAAGTATTTTGGAAAATGGGGTGCCCTTCTTGGTAAGAACAACAGCCATTATAATGAACAGTATTTATTGACATTTCACTCTGTACCCAGTCATCGCCCTTCCTAGAAGTCCACTGGACTGTGAATAGTATTTTTAAGAAGCTGGACTCTCATGAATGACCTGGCTGGTCTTCCATGGACACTGCTGAAGTGAGGAAAGCCCACTGAGAGAGAAGTTTGTAGGTTGAATCATTGTAGTGGGGGTAGGTGAATTACAGCCAACAACTGACTAAATATAAAAGCATGTATAGTTCGGGGCTGGTGGCTTCAGTGAGCTCTAAGAGCTATCTCAGTTGTCCCTGTCAAACTGAAATGAAAATGCCCAAAATAGGATTTTTTTTTTTCCCATGTTCACTGTCTATGGGTTCTCAAATAGTGAAATTTGAATGCCTTGGTACCATTGGTGGGTCCAATGGGACTAGGATCATATTTACCATAAAGCTTAGTGGTGGCTCAGTGGTAGAGAATCTGCCTGCTAATGCAAGAGATGCAAGAGACGTGGGTTCAATCCCTTGGTCGGGAAGATCCCTTGGAGAAGTAAATGGCAACTGACTCTAGTATTCTTGCCTAGGAAACCCCATGGGCATAGGAGCCTGCTGGGCTACAGTCCTTGGGGTTGCAAAGAGTCAGACATGACTTAGCAACCAAACAACAACAGAGCTGGAGCTAGAGCCCACGTCCATGATCCTATATATGTGGAAGAGGATATGTGTACTGTAAAAAGTGATATATTTAAAATGTAGACAGAAGCCACTTGGTATGCCAAAAATTTGTCTCTCTTGGCCTTGATTCTGGAAGGAGGGTGACTCATAGATGATCTGTGTTTAAATTCTGGTCCCTAGAGTCAGAGTCATCTTTCCTTCCTTAGATGCAGCTTCAGGAAGATCCTCTGGTAAACATGACCCTTCTTACTGTGCTCACGTGTGAAACTGTAGGGAGTGTCCACTAAGGCCAACTTCCCTGGGAATCTTCAGGAAATAGAAATAACCAGGGGAAAATGAACAGTAATTACCTGGCATTAAGTTGAGACCTTTTGTGTGAAAGGCATGTGAAGATAGGCCCTTCAGCGATTTAATGAGCCTTATCACAGGCCTTCAGCTTTTCTTAATAAATCTGGAGGTAATAAAATGTTGGACCTTGCTTTCGAACCAATTTATACTACAACATCATTTTAAAAGACCTTTGGAGCAAGTGACTGAAAGTTTTTCGCCCCCCTTCCCTGAAGATAGAATCAGTTTCTCCCTATTAATGAGAACCTAGAGTGATTTCAGAAGACAGCCAGTAAATAAAAATATTGAATGAAATGAAATAGAATCTGGTTTGTAAGAATGAACTCAAAGGAATGTTGTTTCGTGCTTATTTTGTTCATTCAGCAAATATTTTTTTTAGAATTTCTTGCTGGGTGCCAGGCACTGAGCTAGGCACTGCTGATATGACAAGGCACCTGGCAGATAAAGGGGTCATAGATATTAGCAAAAAAGAGGAAACAATTAGAGCTTTTGAAAAGTTCTAGGAAGGAAATAACAGGAAATTGTACTGGGGGAGTAATGAAGCTCCAGGGCAGTGACATTTCACTGAGGCACTTGAGAACCACGCATCAGATAAAATTAGCAATCGGTCAATGTATATGTTTGTCGAAGAATAAATGTTTCTTTCAGTGTCAATGCATTCAGTCTTTTTGTATGGTTTTGTCCCTATTTGCATTCCTGTGCCCTCTTACATCTTCTGTGGTATTCAGGGCTGTCCAGGGACTTTTTATTACAAAATATACAGACATGCTTTTTCAGAATATGTACTCACTCTTCCAGATCAATTTCTGGCATTGTATCTCATGGCTCATTTGCTACAAAAGTAAGGCGATTTTATTTAATATAGGAAGAATTTCAGGACAGAAATATGCCCCGCTTTCCGTTCTGTGGTACATTTGGTTGAGTAAACTGAATTTAGACAGGAGGAACCTACCCCTCAAGCAAGGTGACCTCTCTCGGGTGAATTAAATCCTGTCTCCTGTTGCTTAAAAGATGCCACTCTAGAGGAATGTTGAGAGAAACAAAAAGCATCACGGCGTTTGCTCTCCCATTTTCTGTTTGCAGTCATTGTATAAAATAGTCCCAGAGAGTCCATTATTATATAGGTTTTAAGAATAAAATTATTGGAAACTTTCCTTAAAGTTCGCTCATTATATATTTTTTTGTACTATAAACTATCTGGTAAATCTAATTCAAATGCAATTTTATTTAATGACTAGTGTTGATATTGTGATTCATCACTCATTTACTTAATCAGTAGCACTTGACTTTATGTACCCAAAATGTCCAATTTGCACACATATTTTTTCAGTTAAATAAAATTATGTTTTGGGAAGATAAAGCTTTTTTTTTTTTTCCAGTTTTGAAGCATGCCTTTTAGTTTTTGCTTTTGACTATCACCAAATATAAACCACTGGTGAAAGTAGGAAGTGCCTGCACTCAGTCATGTCTGACTCTTTCCACCTCATGGACTGTAGCCCGCCAGGCTCCTCTGTCCATGGAATTCTCTAGGCAAGAATACTGGAGTGGGCTGCCGTTTCGTGTTCCAGGGGATCTTCTTGACCCAGGGATTGAACTTGTGTCTCCTGCATCTCCTGCATTGGCAGCAGATTCTATACCACTGAGCCACCTGGGAAGCCTGAAAGTAGCAAGAAGAGAATACTAAAAATAAATAGCAGGGAAATCAATAGTAGTTATGCGTAGACTAGGATTGTCTGGGTTCTAATTATGATGCCAGCACTCTTGGGCTGTTCCTCTTTAGGAAAGTGAAGTCACCTCTCTGTGTCTCAGTTTCCACATCTTTAAAGTGGTACCTTGCCCATAATACATGTACCCTACCATGTGCCATAGTGACTACCTTCTTGTGACTGAATTTAAAAACCACTGAGTGTGATTTTAATATTAATATTATTGTTAATATATATTATAGGATTAGGGGAAATGAAGAGTGACTTCCAGAGATCATGACTCTAGTCCCTGCTCCAAGGAAAAAACCTCTTTAGTCCATCTCAGATTAATTTCATGGTTCTCAACTTAGATAATGAGTTCTACACTGCATGCAAAGCTCTGGACAAGGGCATCCCCAATGTCATAGGCTAATTGAGGCACATTCATAGCACATTATTTTTACTTAAATATTTGGGGAAAATTAAACATATATATTAAAAGTATTACATGGATATATATATTATATATGTATATAAAGACATATATATTATGCAATGGTATGCACAACTAGAATGAATTTTTAAAGTACCACACTAGGGTTTAAAAATTGTTTTCGTTTGGAGAGGGAACCATAAGACTGTACCCTGCCAGGACTCTAGGGTCATTCTCTTTTTTTGTTCTGGGGATTTCATTTGGAAATATTTGAGAAACAGTAGAAAAACTGATGGGCCATTTACCTATTGTAAATATTGTTTCTGTAAAGAAATCCCAGAATTTCCCTCAATCATTCCTTTTATCTTTGCCAGCATTTTTTGGTGGAAGGAGAGAGTTAATGATATTATACAACTGATTTTGTGCAGCTGATAAGATTCTAACATGACTATACAATGGTATGCGTATAGGGTCATTTGGCTGTTTGGGAGATGATCTTGGTCCTGGGGAAAAATCCCTGGCTCTGAGCTTGTGGAATTCTGCTGTGGTTTTATCCAGGCATTTCTCATGTTCAGGCGCATTGTCTTTCTCTTTATTCAGCGCTCCCAAGCCCTCTTCTTCAGACTCTCTTCTTTCTCACAAGCCGCAATGACCAGTCCAGCCTTTTCCTCTGAGTTGTATGCGCTTTTATGTGGTTGTCCCCTCATCATCTCCTTTCAACTGTTCCAAGGTATTTTGAGGAATAAATTCCTAGATTAATAAACGGCACCTGTGTTCATCTGTTTACACAGGCCACAAACCTAGGAGTCTTTCTGGGTGCCTGCCTCACCCTCACCATGCCCTCCCCGCCCCCAACCCCATTCTATTGGCAGATTGTTTTATCTTATGAATATTTTTAGAATAGGGTTTCTTTCCTTTTAGACCGTCGCCCTTCCTTGTCTAGCTACTGTCATCTTTCTCATCTTTTTCCCACCGAGTAGCTGGTCTCTGCCTGTTTCTCTACCTCTTGATTCACTGCTCTCTTGCTCTCTATACACCGTCCTTCTGGATCAAGTTTCAGTGCCACTGTTTTGCCAGGTCCTCTCTCAACACAGTGCTTTCTCCTTACCTGCTAGACTCCTAGTTATCCACCGGGCTTCCGCTGTTTGTCTTCCAACCTAAGGTTGGTTACCTTGTTTTCTACTGTTTTCTGATTGTGATTGTGTATTTTTTATATATTTACTTTAATTATTGTGTCCCTTCTAGGACGTGGGCTACATGAAATCACCATTCTTTGTCATGCATCCCCAGCACCTGGAACAAGCACTCAGTAATTACTTGTGAATCAATGAGTAGATGGTTTTGCCACAGAATAGCCAGCAGAAATTCACATGTGAAGGGAGAGGGTATATTGGCATATGTCCCATAGTCTACTGAGTTGAATTGCTGTTCTTAAGGGAAAGAGCACCTTTTAGCCCTGGTGGCAAGCACAAAGTTGTTTGGACTAATAATGTTGAGCTTTAGATGGCATGGTAAGAGGTGTAAACAACTGCGTATTCAATGCATTGGCGAGCTCCTGTGGGGAGCGCCTGCTCTAATGCTCTCCAGCCTGGATATCCCTGACAGGGTTGTGGCGAATGTATGTTTCATGCTTTGTTGAGACTAGAAGGACCACTGAGGGAAGGATGGAACCACTAGTGGGGGGTGGGGGTGGAGAAACACCAGAAATGAAATCTATAACCTACAACTTTGCATTTACAAGATAAGTATCAAAGGTCAGGTTTCCAGATTCCAAGTCAAGACTCTTTTTTTCCTCATATTTATTTATAAAGCTTTATTGGGATATAAAAAATTCAGAACTGAATTTTAAGGAGAAAAGAAGGGCGAAAAACCAGCTGTAAGGTGGCTGTTTTCTAGCAGGATAAATGCAGTGGGCTGAGTCCAGCATGGAAGTTGTCTTTCTGGAAGTGTTGCTCACATGACTAAGGTGAGACTCTTCCTGCTCACACCTGGCTAAATATTGATAATGAGAAGATGATGAAAATAGGTACCATTGGTGGTACCGATCTATGCCAGATTCTATGCCAAGCACTTAAAAAATAGATAACGTTATCATCTTTATTTTATGGATGAGGAAACATTAAGGTTATATAACTTGGCCAATGCCTCACAGTAACATGAGTTTCTATGTCCACGTCTGACTAACTCCAAAGCTCAGGCTCCTAGCTGCCAATAGTCACAAGAGAACAAATATTAATAAGAATAAATGATATCAACAATAATAGCATCCTTCTTATGTGCCAGGTACCAGCTCAGGGATGTACTTTTATTTTCTCCTATGAGCCAAGTAAGAAAATTATTGTCAGTTAGGTTTGCTTATTGGAGGACTAAGAATTTGATATTTTCTGCTGCTCAGCATCCTTTGGGTCCTAAGTGTTCAGTTATAATATATTAATACTAATAATAAACTTGAATCAATATGAATAGGAAGTGAAGAGAGACCCTAAGGAAAGATTGGTCATGATTTTACTGTACTTTTAAAACTTTTCTAAGTTACTTTTGTGCTCACTAATGTTATTCTATTCATGCTTCGTACTCAGTCATATCCAACTCTGTGACCCTATGGACTATAGCACACCAGGCTCCTCTGTTTATGAGTTTATCCCAGCGAGAATACTGGAGTGGTTGCCATTTTGTTCTCCAGGGGATCTTCCCAACCCAGGGATTGAACTTGTATCTCCTGTGTTGGCAGGTTGATTCTTTAACAACTATGCCACCTGGGAAGCCTGTTCATTCTATACTGAGTCTGTTATATACCTCAGTAGCCATAGAGAAACCCTCTTTTGCCTTCTTATGTTTGTACAGACTGTGGTGATAGTGATAGCTGCTCTTGTTTGTTCCTTGTTTGATGTGTTTTGATGCAAAAACCTGCCCAGCCCCAAGAGACCATGTGCTGGTCTCTGGAGGCTGAGTTCAGATCCTGACTCCGCTACCTACGGGCTCTCTCAACCTGGGAGGTGTTGTAGCCTTTATGTGTGTCCATCACTTGTTTGTCAAATATTTGTTGAACACCAGCTGTGTGCTGGGTGCAGTGTCTGAAGCTGGGCTTATAACGGGGAACAAAAATAAACACAGTGTTGGTGAACATATAGTTCAGTTCAGGAGAGAGATGTAAAATAATCACACAAAGGAGTTTATGATATGCTTGCTTCCCTGGTGGCTCAGACAGTAAAGAATCTGCCTGCAATGTGAAAGACCTGGGTTTGGATCCCTGGGTCAGGAAAGTCCTTTGGAGAAGGGAATGGCAACCCACTCCAGTATTCTTGCCTGGCCTGGAGAATTCCATAGACAGAGGAGCCTGGTGGGCTATAGTCCACGGGGTCGCAAAAAGTCGGACATGACAGAGCAACTAACATTTTCACTTTCACTAGTGACAGAGAGGCACTTGGTGCTGTGAGAACACACAGCAAGAAATGACCAGGCACAGAAGGCTTTTTTGGGCCACCTCAGGCTCTGTAACTCAGTTAACATATGCAAAGCTCCCAGCATGGTGCCTAGTGTATAGTTAGGGCTGACCAGTAACTCAGCCCTAGTTGGTAACTAGTTACCAACCAGCAACTCCTGATAATATACACTTAAGTTTTCCCAGAGAAAGAATCACAGAAACAAATACATTTAGTGCAAAGGAATTAATACAGTTGCCTTTTGTTAGTATCTGGATTTTTTTAAAAAATATAACCCTTGTGGTTAATATAACCTTGTATTGTTCAGTCATATCCAACTCTTTGTGACCCCATCGGCTGCAGCCCGCCAGGCTCCTCTGCTCATGGGATCCTCCAGGCAAGAATACTGGAGTATAACTTAGAACCTCTTTATTTATTTTTCTGAGAAAGAAATGAGGTTGGGATGTTTAAGGATAGGCCACTAATGAAGACATCTAAACACAGTCATCTTGTTCCAGTTAGTTCCAAGATACAGTCAAACAGAAATAACTAGAAGCCAAGGCCTTTGGAGGCATTGTTTGTTTGGTAAATTTTGATTCATAGACTCATTAATGCCTCATTAGCCTGCTGACCATTAGTCTGGGCAGGTAGCTCTGTGTGGGGACCTTTATTCTCTGGCAGCCAAGACAGGGATGTCTTAATGATGATTGGTTTCAGTGTCTCATAACCACTGGTCCCCAAATATAAAGCACTGTGGATATCTAAACAGATTCTCATTGCTTTTGGCCTGTGTGCAATTTAGCAGCAAGAGATTTCATATCTCACAGTGTTCAGTAGTCCTACTTAATTAGGAACTGCTTGTGAATCACGCCAGCTAATGGTCATAACTACTGAAGTCGACATGTTTGCCCTGAAAAGGCAGAGAAACTGAAAAGAGATTTTAGTAGTCCTTGGGTTACTGACCAGTGAGTTGTCAGAATGTTCTCATTGGCCTTCCTGGTGGCAGAACTGCCTTCCAGGTTATGAGGACACAGTTCGGACACTCACTGGGGAATGCAGGAAAGGTCAGTGTGAGAAATTAGAATTTGAAATGAGGACTTCCAGGTGGTCCAGTGGTTAAGAATCTGCCTGCCAATGCAGGGGACACAGGTTCGGTCTCTGATCCGGGACGATTCCACATGCTACAGGGCAGCTAAGCCCATGCACCCCAACTATTGAGCGTGTGCTCTGGAGCCCACTGGACGCAACTACTGAGCCTTTGCACATGAAGGCCTGTGTTCCCCAGCAAGAGAAACCACAGCAGTAAGAGGCCGGTGCACCACAACTAGGGAAAACCTGTGCACAGCAACAGAGATTCAGCACAGCCAAAAATGAAATAAATAATTAAAAAATAAACAAGGTGTAGAAGAATATTAAACAACAACAACAAGCAACTTGAAACGAGGCCTGCTTACCTTTGCCTGACTGCCCTCTTGTCTTATTGTTAGACTTCCCTTTATTCCCAGGCATAGATTTTCTTTCTGAGGGAAAAACATTAAGGGTGATAGAGTGCTAAAGCAGCTCTTCCTTGAGCAAAAAGAGAAGCACCAAAATTACTGAGCACATATTCGGTGATAAGTTTACGTGGATGTACTGCGCAGTGTTCAGCACATACTGGTGAAGAACATGGACTTGGAGTCAGACAATCAGGTCTTGACTCTGGCACCTGATAACTGGGGGCTTGGAGCAAGTTGCTTAACTACTGATACTCTGTTTCCTCATCTGCACATAGGTGCCTGTCATGTGCCGGGTGCTCTGCTCATCCTGGTGAGCCAAATACATGGGGTCCCCAACCCACAGTCCTGTCTTGGGTGACCCTCCAAACGCACACTTTAAGGCAGTGAAAGATGCAGTGGGCAGGGTAGGTGTTTCCAGTGATCAGTGCTTTATGGATGAAAAGATGAAGATTCAGTCAGACTGGAGAGTGACAGAGCTCAAACTCCAAATTCCAAGTTGTTTCCATTGCCTCCTACTGCCTGCCTTGAGCTAGCTGGGTGTAACCAATTTCTTTTACAGGTTAAACTGGGTAAGTGAATGCTCAAAACCATCCCTGGCTTAGGAGTAGCTATCACTTTCAATGAGGAAACCTTTTGACAGCATGCTAAATCTTTGCATGTATACAGTTTACCCTGCAGTAACATAATAGCTACCTTTTAATAAACCTTGTGTTATCAAAAATAAAGTGTAAACTGTTTTGTTTCAGGAGTGCAATTTCAGACTGGCAGATCAAAGGTTTTCTGTTTTATTTATTTATTTTTTTCTTAGGAAAGAGTTTAAGAAATAAGAATATTGCTTTATAGCCATAAAACCTAAATGCCATTGAGCAAATCTACCATATGATCAAATCTGGTTTCCTTTCAAGAGTAAAAGTCTTTCGCTTCCTGTCACCCCAGGACTATCATTATGTGCTTAGACCTCTATCACCCACTGTTATGGGAGAACTAGCTCAAGCCACTCAAGCAAAGCAGTTGTATTTTGTAGATGCAGCAGTTTCTTCCTTCTGCATCGTGGAGCCACTTCTCTGCCATGATCGAGTTTTAATCAAATCAGTTGGAGCACCCGCTCTGGGCCTGACCCTATCCTAGGCACAGAAATGAACAGAGTAGAGCCTGTCCTCATTCTGATGTAGCTTGTATTCTGTTGCGGGACAGATAGTGATTACAGGAAGGAAGGAGTGGGGAGGGAGGGAGAGAGATAAAGTGATGAGATGATGTCGGGTAGTGCCAGTGCCATGAGGAATGATCCAGCAGGGTGGAGTGACAGGGTGGAGGTGAGGGCGGGTTTGTGCGCTTTGTTAGGGAGTGCAGCGCATCTGCCAGTGCATCTCAGGGCCAGACCTGACTGTCTTAAGGGAGCAGCCACGTGGCTCCACAGAGGAAAACTATCCTTGGCAGAGGAAGCAGCAAGTGCAAAACTCTTGAGGTAGAAACATGCCACGCCTATTGGAGGAAAACTTGGATGCATGTGAGGCTGGAGGGAAGAGTGCAAGGGGTGGGGGCTGGGGGGTAGTGGAGAAGAGCCGGGAGAGATGGCTGGGGACCGCAGCAGCAAGGGCTCGTAGGGTTTTACTCTGGGTGAGATGAGCAGGTACAGGCTGTTTTTGACCAGAGTTGCCATCTGACTTAGGTTTTAGGAGGCTCTTGAGGGAAGAGAAACAGTGCATGAGCGCAGGCAGAAGCTGAGACTGTTAGGGAATTATTGCAGGCATCCAACCAAGACGTGCTGGTGGCTTGATTTGGGAGGCAGAGGTGGAGTTGGCGAGAAATGACTGGATTTTGTTAATCTCCTGAAGGTCAGGCTGAAGGATGTGCTGATGAGCCCCAGGGTGTTTGGCCTGTATACCTGGAAGAACAGAGCTGCCATTTAGGAGCACTATAATTTGTGGGCTCAACTAGGTGTCTGTGTGGAAGACAGGTGTACGCTAATGGGGGTGGTTCCTTCAAATCACAGGGTGTGTGGAAATGCCGTATGACACCGGTTCAGAAAAGAATGTGGGTGGGATTATAAAAGATGTCCTCCCTTCTTCGGTATGCATCCTTCGAAACCCTTACACACTTACAGCATTTCTTCTTAGCTATTTCCCACCCCTGATAAGATGTGCTCTTGGGAGAGGACTAGTCATTTGGTACTTCATGTGATTTTTATGTCAGTATGCTACCTTGCTGAAAATATATTTGCATTTAAACCTTACTTCAAACTCATGATGACACACAGATTTCATCTCTTATGCTAACTTGAATCACTGATGGTGGTTGCCTTGAGAACTGTGCTGAGAAAATTTGTGAAGCTGGTTCTAGGCTCAGCAGGGAAGAGGAAACTTGATTATATTTTCCACTCCAAGGGACTAGGAGTGGCATCCCATACATGCTCAGTATTTGATAGTCCAGCTTTGGCTGCCACAGAAAGTACTGTTTTTTTCCCACCTCTCCCCTTGTTTTTATTTTATTTAAAAAGTATTTATTTATTTGGCTGACTCAGGGCTTAGTTGCAGCACGCAGGATCTTCATGGCATCAATGCGGGATCTTTCTGTTTTGGTGTGCAGACTCTCCAGTTGTGGCTCGTGTGCTCACTTGCTTGCAGCATGAGGGATCTTAGTTCCCAACCAGGGATGGAACCCACACCTCCTACAATGCATGACAGATTCTTAACCACTGGACCACCAGGGAAGTCCCTTTCCCCTTGCTTTTGCTGCTGCTGCTAAGTCACTTCAGTCGTGTCTGATCTTGTGCGACCCCATAGACGGCAGCCCAACAGGCTCCCCTGTCCCTAGGATTCTCCAGGCAAGAACACTGGAGTGGGTTGCCATTTCCTTCTCCAATGCATGAAAGTGAAAAGCGAAAGTGAAGTCACTCAGTCCTGTCCGACTTTTCACAACCACATGGACTGCAGCCCAGTAGGCTCCTCTGTCCATGGGATTTTCCAGACAAGAGTACTGGAGTGGGGTGCCATTGCCTTCTCCATCTCCTTGCTTTTAGATGTCAGCAAATAAGCAGAGGAAATATTTTTCCTTTTTACTATTTGAGCGCTTGGCTCTGAAATCACGCCAAGAAGACTATTGGCCCAAAGATCAGATTTTACTATCTAAAGGTCTTGAGTAACCTGATGTAAAACCCAAGTACTCCAGAAGAGACAGGGCCTTTGTCTTAATGGGCAAGGCCTTTGCCAGATCAAAATTCATTTTTTTCTTCTCTAGCATTCCTCACTGCTAGATCTGCTGCAATTAGTATTCCCTGATTAGCTCTATCGTTTCTCTCCCCTCCAGAATGGCAGCCACAGGGCAAGGACTTTGCTGTGCCTTGTTCAGTGCTGTTTCCCCAGTGTCTAGAACTGTGGCTTGTGTATAAGGAAGTATGTGCTGAATGAAAAATGCTAAATGAATTGCCTGAGGAAGCTAAAGTTGTACTATAGCCCAGAATTAAGGGTAAATGATTACTAAGGTACCTGCATTTTTTTGAAAGTGGAAAGCTCCTGTTAGAATAATCATCACTATAGCTATGTGGTTTAATGAACATTGTTGATAATTATAGTAGTAATAATAACTCTCTTTGAGCACATCTGTGTGCCTGACCCTGGGTTAAATGCCCAATACTCATTATTTCTTTGGGAAGTAGGCCCTCATTTGTTAGGTGAGGGAATTCAGACTTAGGTCAGACTTTACCTAAGTCTGAATCACCCATAAATAGGGTGGTTCCAAAGCTAAAAAGCATACATGAAACTTTCTCCATGTAGGAAATCTTGCTTTCCAGCTGGTAAATAATGGTATCTGTCTAATAATAAATGGCTGCTTTTTGCCATTAAAACCCCCAAATTTTGCGAGTCTGGAAGGGCCTTTGGATTGTTTCATTGTTTTTTTTTCTTCTCTCTGCTAATTTCTGGTATAAAAAAACCTAATCTTCTCAGCTCAGATTCATTTCAGTTCAGTTTAGTTCAGTCGCTCAGTTGTGTCCAACCGAATGGTATGGACCTAACAGAAGCAGAAGATATTAAGAAGAGGTGGCAAGAATACACAGAAGAACTGTACAAAAAAGATCTTCACGACCAAGATAATCACGACGGTGTGATCACTCACCTAGAGCCAGACATCCTGGAATATGAAGTCAAGTGGGCCTTAGAAAGCATGACTACAAACAAAGCTAGCAGAGGTGATGGAATTCCAGTTGAGCTATTTCAAATCCTGAAAGATGATGCTGTGAAAGTGCTGCACTCAATATGCCAGCACATTTGGGAAAACTCAGCAGTGGCCACAGGACTGGAAAAGGTCAGTTTTCATTCCAATCCCAAAGAAAGGCAATGCCAAAGAATGCTCAAACTACCGCACAACTGCACTCATCTCACATGCTAGTAAAGTAATGCTCAAAATTCTCCAAGCCAGGCTTCAGCAACACGTGAACTGTGAACTCCTTGATGTTCAAGCTGGTTTTAGAAAAGGCAGAGGAACCAGAGATCAAATTGCCAACATCCTCTGGATCATGGAAAAAGCAAGAGTGTTCCAGAAAAACATCGATTTCTGCTTTCTTGACTATGCCAAAGCCTTTGACTCTGTGGATCACAATAAACTATGGGAAATTCTGAAAGAGATGGGAATACCAGCTCAGATTATCTTTCCTAAATATGTTGACAGCTGCTTGTGAGGATCCCAAGTGAGTGTCCAGGTAGAGGAAAGGAGAGTTTCATCACCTTCATACCTAAACTCATGCTTTTGAGGAAAACACGGATGGTTGGTAGAGTAGGAGGAGCTGGAGTTAAGGGAAAGCAAACCCCACACTTTTTTGCTTTGCATCCAGGATGTAGACCACTGTGATGATTGTTATTAAAATGTTTTTCTTTAAATTAACTCACTTCTGTTTACTTAAATTAATATATTCAAAACAGATTTTGTGAACCCCCACTACAGATGGAAAACCAGCATCATTTGCCATAGAGTCACAGTATACTGCTGCTCATATAGTAACAAGATGTAAGTATATTTGTGTTCAGTTGCTAAGTCTTATCTGACTCTTTGTGACCCCATGAACTGCAGCACGCCAGGCTTCCCTGTCCTTCACTATCTCCCAGAGTTTGCTCAGACTCATGTTCATTTAGTCAGTGATTCTGTCCAGCCATCTCATCCTCCACTGCCCCCTTCTCTTCAATAATAAAATATAAAGTAATATATGTAATGAAAATAAGGCAATTCTATTTCATGTTTAAAAGTTAAAGAATAAGAATAATGAAATATAAATCTAATGTATATACTAGAAATTAGTTTTCCCTGTGAGTAGAGTGGAACTGTTTGTGATCAGTTACCAATAAAGGGATATTTAACTCCTTGTCACTTAAAGAAAAAGGTGAAAAGATGCTTTTCCCCCAACTTTAATATTAATTAGGACAAAGAATCCTAACATACATGCATATAAAAGTACATATGGACTATGTGTGTGCTCAGTTACTGCTCAGTTGTGTCTGACTCTTTGTGACTCCATGAACTGTATGTAGCCTGCCAGACTCCTCTGTCCATGAATCCAGATTTTCCAAGTAAGAATACTGGGTTGCCATTTCCTTCTCCAGTACACATGGACACTTTGTGTATATAAATATATTGCATTTATGCAAGATATATTGTCCATATAAAAAATATGTAGTAACTTTTTAAAAATCAGGTTTAATTTAACTTTATAATAATCAGTGGTCTTTTGATTGTGGGGACCTGGGCAAGAGGCAGTAAGCTAAGTCATTAATTTCCGTTTGCTGTGGGCTAGCAATGCTTGGCTGGGTCCTTCCTGTGGAAAGGAAGTTTAAGAAGATGGTGAATTCAAAGCTTTTTTTTCCAGCTTGCTCTTCTCAAGCCCTCCAGTTCAAGCCTGAACTCTGCCATTGTAGAAAAGCATGACTTCCCTGAAATATAGCCTCCTAGCTCAATACTGTAGAGAGGAGAGCAGCCCAGGCTTCCTCCACAGGAAACCCAGACAAATGTGTATCCACCCCGCTTTAAGGCATGTCTGTGCCACCAGTGGGAAACACTGTCCCGAGCTCATCCCCTACCCCTCAGCTCTCTATGGGGCCTCAGCTTGACATTGCCGCGAGCAACCATAATAGAGCGAATTGGCTCCATTTTGCCCAACTGTGTACCAGGGCTCCTGTCATTCTGCCACCGGTAAGTTCATATGCTCAAAATTGATTCTTAGGAGCACTGACCTTAGTACTCGTCCTCTGCAAAGATATAATTTAGGAATAATCTTTGTTAGATTATGGCAGGATCTTTGTGCTTCTGTCTCACAATCAATTAGAGATTTCTGCAAAGCAGAGGCATTATTATTATCACAGGCAGATGGTGAAATGTTACTCCATCCTTCTGTGCCTGCTTTAACTTCCTTGTGCAACATCATTTAGGGGGTTTCTTTACAAATTGCAGTTTATTTGGAAAAGATTTAAAGCCCTGAGGGTTTGGCCAGAAACTCTTGCTTATGAGCGCATCTACTTTGTCTGTCAGTAGCAAAAAGGGCACCCCTGATTAATACTGACTTTGCCCTGCAAGTCAGGTAGACAGTAGCAGATGAGGCTTTTGATTCTTAATACTGTTCTGGGGGTAAGGAAAGCTTCGGGGGTCATCTACTTGCAGCTCCAGGAAGAAGGTTAAATGGCATTGGGCCAGGGATGGAAAGCTGTCTTGTGGTGGGCTTCCTTGGAAATGAGATAGAGAGCTTATTACCCAGAATTCCAGAGAAATGCTTCAAAAGAGAAAAGGGCATTCAGACCAATCTCTGCCTTGCAGGAGTTATACCCTGAAGAGAGGGGATGGGTGTCATAAAGACAGTAAACGTGTAGCCGGATGGAAGCAGCTTGGTACTGAGGCCAGCTGGGGGTGGGATGGGGTAAAACAAGGGACCAAGTGCTTTGTTTTTTAAGCAAATGCTTGAAGGAAGGGGAAATAGATGGATAAGGAAGGAATTTAGGCTGTTTTTCTGTATAATGTACTGACAAATTCCTAGAATCATTCTTCATGGATATTGTTGGGCAGAGGCAGGCTTCATGGCAGCCCCAGTTTATTCAGGTTCGGTACAGTTCAGTCACTCAGTCATGACTGACTCTTTGCGACCTCATGGACTGCAGCATGCCAGGCCTCCCTGTCTATCACCAACTCCTGGAGTTCACTCAAACTCATGTGCACTGAGTCAGTGATGTCAACCAACCATCTCATCCTCTGTTGTCCCCTTCTCCTCCTGCCCCCAATCCCTCCCAGCATCAGAGTCTTTTCCAATGAGTCAGTTCTTTGCATCAGGTGGCCAAGAAATTGGAGTTACAGTTTTAGTATCAGTCCTTCCAATGAATACCCAGGGCTGATCGCCTTTAGAATGGACTGGTTGGATCTCCTTGCAGTCCAAGGGACTCTCAAGAGTCTTCTCCAACACCACAGTTCAAAAGCATCAATTATTCGGCGCTCAGCCTTCTTCACAGTCCAACTCTCACATCCATATATGACCACTGGAAAAACCATAGCTTTGACTAGACGGACCTTTGTTGGCAGAGTAATGTCTCTACTTTTTAATAGGCTGTCTATGTTGGTCTTAACTTTTCTTCCAAGGAGCAAGTGTCTTTTAATTTCATGGCTGCAGTCACCATCTGCAGTGATTTTGGAGCCCCCCAAAATAAAATCTGTTACTGTTTCTTTGTTTCCCCATCTATTTGCTATGAAGTGATGGGACCAGAGCCATGATCTTAGTATTCTGAATGTTGAGCTTTAAGCCAACTTTTTCACTCTCTTTCATTTCCATCAAGAAGCTCTTTACTTCTTCACTTTCTACCATAAGGGTGGTGTCATCTGCATACCGGAGGTTATTGATATTTCTCCTGGCAATCTTGATTCCAGCTTGTGCTTCATCCAGCCCAGCATTTCTCATGATGTACTCTGCATAGAAGTTAAATAAGCAGGGTGACAATATACAGCCTTGACCTACTCCTTTCCCTATTTGACACTAGTCTGTTCCATGTCCAGTTCTAACTGTTCCTTCCTGACCTGCATACAGATTTCTCAAGAGGCAGGTCAGGTGGTCTGGTATTCCCATGTCTTTCAGAATTTTCCAGAGTTTGTTGTGGTCCACACAGTCAGAGGGTTTTTCATTATTCAAGTTAGCTGGTCATAAAGTCTTGTATGCTAGGTACCAGGAGGAATGAAGGATATAGATAAAAGTTCCTGTGGAGTGTGTATTCTATATGTATGTGAGTCAAGCTTAGAATTGTCCCAGAATAATGAAAAACCAAGTAGGTCATTGTGTTATGGAAATCCCAGGAGAGTTGGTGAACACTTATCAGATGGAGGACGTTTGAATACAGCTTCCAGTTGTAAAAAGAACTTCTGTGATCTTTTGTGGTCAGATTCATAGCTACTTCTCCTGTTCCCTTTCTGATGCTGTATAGATACTGTTATAGAGAGAGAGTGCCTCCAAATCAGTGACTCCTCTGGCTGAGCTGGAAGTAGATGGGTGATATAATTAGAGAATTGCTGCAATTTTCCTGATACTATACATTATATGAAGTCAGAGAAGGCTCAAGCCATCTACTATCATCTGGGCATGGTTGCAAAAACTATCATCATGAAGCTCATTCTTAGTGAGCATGTACTATGTGCTGGGTGGTATGCCAAATTTGTGGGATTGTCTCATTTTGTTCTTTATAAGGTACTTTTTAGGCAGACACTACTGGGAAGATACCCTGGAGAAGGGAATGGCAATCAAACCAGTATTCTTACCTGGAGAATCCCCACTGACAGAGAAGCCTGATAGACTGCAGGCTATATGGTTGTGGAAGAGTCGGATGTGACTGAAGTGACTTAGTACAGACGCAGGAGCATCCTAATTTCATAGGTGAGATTTGTTTTAGTTTAGTCAGTTTCTAAGATTGTACAGCCAGTAACTGGCAGAGGCAGAATTCAAACTCCCACATCTGAGTTCTTAAATTCCAAGGTACTCTTTCACAGTATAATGATGTCTTCAGAAATTCTAGTTATTGCTTTCTTTCAAAAAATGTACACCCTCTAACCCAGTGGTTTTAAACCAGTTTTAGAGCCTCTTCAGATAAAAGCACACATACACATAATGCTTTTCAAAATTTCAGAGTTTTCGAGGATCCCAGTGAAGTCTGATTATTGATATCTTTATAATATGAAACTGACTCTTGCTGAGGTTAACAAAGCCTTCCAAGTATTTCCAAGGTAAGCTGAGCCAGACTTCCAACCTAGCTGTTGCCTGCCATGTAACAAGTATAGCAGTAACCATTTCTTGTTAAGTACCTAACGACTGTGGGCTTCCCTGGTGGCTCGGTGGTAGAGAATCCGCCTGCTAATGAGGGAGTCCTGGTTTGATCCCTGCATTGGGAAGATCCCCTGCAGAAAGGGTTGGCAACCCACTCCAGTATTATTGCCAGAGAATTCCATGGACAGAGGAGCTGTCAGGGGGTCCAACACGATTTAGTGACTAAACAACAGCAAACCTAACAATCAGGATTGCTAGGCAGTGCACACATACATTGGTGTAGTCCTACTGGTTAAATAGTGAGCATCCGTAATGGGTTGGTCACGGGTGAATATCATAACTACTCACGACCTTTTGAAGTAGGTGGTTTTATGCCTATTTTACTAATGAGAATCCTGAGATTCTGAGCACTTACTGAAAAGTTTATGTGGGGCAGAAGCTTAGTTCATCTGGTTTTAAATCTGCTACTGTGATCCATTCTCCTGTCCTTGCGCTGAATGTACTACCCTTGCAAATCCTTTCCAGAGTCTTCATTAGATCACATTGCTTCTCACTTTCCCTCTCTCTCTTGTTTCTCAACCTTGGCATTACTGACATTTTCTTTTGGATAGTTCTATTGTGGGGGTCACTTCATGGGAAATAGATGGGGAATCAGTGGAAACAGTGTGGGACTTTATTTTGGGGGGCTCCAAAATCAGTGCAGATGGTGACTGCAGCCATGAAATTAAAAGACGCTTACTCCTTGGAAGGAAATTCATGACCAACCTAGATAGCATATTGAAAAGCAGAGATGTTACTTTGCCAACAAAGGTCCATCTAGTCAAGGCTATGGTTTTTCCAGTGGTCATGTATGGATGTGAGAGTTGGATTGTGAAGAAAACTGAGTGCTGAAGAATTGATGCTTTTGAACTGTGGTGTTGGAGAAGGCTCTTGAGAGTCCCTTGAACTGCAAGGAGATCCAACCAGTCCATTCTGAAGGAGATCAGCCCTGAGTGTTCATTGGAAGGACTTATACTGAAGCTGAAACTCCAATACTTTGGCCACCTCATGCTAAGAGTTGACTCATTGGAAAAGACTCTGATGCTGGGAGGGATTGGGGGCAGGAGGAGAAGGGGACGACAGAGGATGAGATGGCTGGATGGCATCACTGACTCAATGGACGAGTTTGAGTGAACTCTGGGAGTTGGTGATGGACAGGGAGGCCTGGCATGCTGTGATTCATGGGGTTGCAAAGAGTCGGACACGACTGAGCGACGGAACTGAACTGATTGTGGGGGTCTATCCTGTGCATTCTAGAATTCTTAGCTTTATGTTTGGACTCTACATATTGGATGCCAGAAGAACCCCCTAATCCCTAACTCCCAGGTTGTCATAGCCATAGATGCATCCAGCATTGTCAACTGTCCTCTGAGGAATAAAATCACTGTCTATTGGGTACTGTTTATCTTTCTCTTCTCCCTGTGCCCTGTACATATAAATATTAACATTTATCCCTGCTAGCTTGCAATGTGCCAGGTAAAGTGTCGGCACCTTCCATGCATTACCTCATTAAGTCTTCAAAACATCCCATTATCTTTAAATTTTTTCTTATAGGTGAGAGAGGCTGAGATGCTAGGATTGATTAGTAAATCACCTGGAGTGACATAGGGGCTGAGGGTGAAGCTGGGATTTTTCTCAGCTCTGTGTGTCTTCAAAGCCCTGAACTTCTAAGAAGTGTTTTACCTAAACTACTTAGTTGTTTGGAGCTCCAAATTAATCAGACTCTGAATATATTTGTTGTTTTGGATTTGTTCAGCTAGTAAGCTGGAAGAAAATTTAAATGGGTTTGTAGGTCATGTATTTCTTTACTGTTTATTATTATTTTTACTACCTCACTGCTTTTTATTGTTAATCCTTTCTCACTAAAGTACCATCATCGACAAAAGTATTATCAAAACACAATCTTGCTTCTGAGTCTAATTTCTTAGCATAAATCTCACCTTTGTTGTTGTTTAGTTGCTAACTCATGTCCAGCTCTTTTGAGACCCCATGAACTGTAGCCCACCAGGCTCCTCTGTCCAAGGGGTTTCCCAGGCAAGAATACTGGAGTGGGTTGCCATTTCCTTCTCCAGGAGATCTTCCCAACCCAGGGATCGAACATTCATCTCTGGCAGGTGGATTCTTTACCATGGATCCACCGGGGAAACCCATATATCACCTTACTAAACATAAAAAATAAAATAATTTCTTTGTAGGTGAACTACTACTTTTCTGAGTGATCTTCAGATGATGTTTTTCAATGGGTGCTTTTCGTGCCTTTTAACAGGACAAGTCATTGATTGCTAAATGCTTAACAGATTAGTTAAGATTCTTTGGTGACAAGCAACACAAATTGTCCTGCCTAACTTTATCAAAATAGAAAAGAAATTAACTCCACGTGTGCATAATTGCTCACATGGAGTAATACAAGTGGACCGTATTACAAGCGGTGAATTTCCTGGGAATTTGAATAGGAAAGTTTTCAATAAAATAATTTTTTTTCTGACAAGCAGGGACATGTGTACTTCATGCTCTGGCGCATTGTTATTTTCCTTAACATGAGTTTAAGTAACTAACATATATTAAAACAAGCTGGTAAAGGGAGGAGGCTGTGCAGCTTTAAATAAGCTTAATGAAGCAGGTTCTTGGGATAAGGTAGGCATCTGGTATGTGTAGCTGCTGAGAATCCATATCCTCCTTCTTTGAACTATACAAGTGGACTTTTCCTTGGGGAATAGCCTCTCCCCAAGGTATACAGTCAGAGAAGGCGATGGCACCCCACTCCAGTACTCTTGTCTGGAAAATCCCATGGATGGAGGAGGCTGGTAGGCTGCAGTCCATGGGGTCGCGAAGAGTCGGATATAACTGGGCGACTTCGCTTTCACTTTTCACTTTCATGCATTGGAGAGGGAAATGGCAACCCACTCCAGTGTTCTTGCCTGGAGAATCTCAGGGATAGGGGAGCCTCGTGGGCTGCTGTCTATGGGTCACACAGTTGGACATGACTGAAGCAACTTAGCAGCAGCAGCAACAGCAGCAAGGTATACAGTATTAATGGAGCTGTCAGGCAAACACCTTATTCTCCTCTGGCCAAGAGGTGGTCATGTGACCAGGGCAGGTTTCTGTTTTGAATACATTGATCGTAGGATATAAAATGTTTGTTGCAACTGATTCTTCCTGATAGTAGTAGCCTGAAGAACTAACTAACCATTGGTATGTGGGATCCTGGTTCCTGTTGCTTCTAACTTTCATTTACTTTTCCTTTGAATTTTATGCATAGATGGAGTAAATTTCTTTTCTATTTTGCTAAAGTTATACAGGGTAATTTGTGTTACCTGTCACCAAAGAATCTTAACTAATCTGTTGATTTGATGATGGTGAGGACTCTGAGTCAAAGGAGAAGAAGGAGGGAGTTGCAGCAGCTAACATTTATGCCTATCTAATTTAATCTTATGAGGTAGATATTGACACATGCTTCCATTTTACAGATGAGATGAGATTCGGAAAGGTTACATTGTCTTGGCAAAGGTTACATAAGTGGCAAAGCCAGGTTTGAACCCAAGTATGATTTGAGAATCCAAACTCCTAACCACTACACTAATTGAAATGTAAAGAGAAAACACTGAAAGCATACATTCCTTTTAGGCCCATTTTTCACTTAATAAGTTATTTTTTAATCCCAAGAGAAGACCGTTTCTCTTCTGTGTGTTCCATGATGCAAAACAAGCTGCAAAATGTAAATGCTTTTTCCCCTCCTTGCCTTCATGTGGTAAATTAGAATAATTATTGTTAGTTAAGGGATGTGAATGAAATGTCTTTATCAGCCAGCAAGTTAAATGGAATTTCTGTTTTAAACCACAGATAATAATGCTGCCTTGACAGATTGTGAGTGACAGAAAGAGAAGTGTTTTCAGCAGGTTGCATTGCAAGAGAAAGCATAAATAGCAGAAACAAAAAGCTCTGGGGTTTTGCTATGGAGTGATGTCATCCATGTATTTTAACTCATTTGGTTCCTGACAATAGAATAACTTGGTACCTTCACATTTCCCCCTCTGTTGATTTAAAAATAAGTGACCAAATGAAAGGAGGGAGAGAGAAAAAAATACCCAAAAACGAATCATTGTTGCTGATGGTAGATGCCAATAGTAGTGGGCTTCAAATCTTATTTAGTTTTTTTTTAATCATTAAATTGTTCTTACATGTAATTCTAAATATTTGTTGTCCTCTTCCCTCTTATGATTGCTGTTGCTTGTATCCATTCAGTCTTCAGGTCTGTGTCTGTTGCATATTATGTGCATAACCCCATTAGGTACTGGGAGCCCTGGATCTACTCCTGGATTTAGTCCTTAGGTATAGTGGATGGATAAGATGCCCACATTTCGAAACTGCAAAGTAGGCAGTGGTCAGTGCCATCGGAGAACCAGAACCAGACTTGATGCTGGAAGTAAGGGGAAGCACTGAAAGCTTCCAGCTGAGAGGATGAGGTAGCTCTCCGGGAAGTACTGGGGCTCAGAAAAAGAGAAGCATGGAGAACAGGTAGAAAGTGGGGAGAGAGTTCCCTGGTTGCTAGTGATAGGAACTCATGTACCGCAAGCTGCTCAGTGCATTGAGGCAAAAGACAAACAAAAAACCTTCAAACTGAAAAAACAATGATAATAGAAAAAGAAAAGAAAGTAGGGAAGGTATTCCTGATGAATGGAGTAGCTTGAGTCAAAGAGCAGAGTATCAATGTGTCCCTCACTGTTGACTTATTTATTGACTTTAGGCGGTCACATAGAGTATTTATATTGTGGTGCTCCAATGCCATTTCATGGGACCTCTGGTATTTTCTGTGTCTGTAGCAAAGTGCAGTTCAGTAGTTCAGTCGCTCAGTCGTGTCTGACTCTTTGCGACCCCATGAATCGCAGCACGCCAGGCCTCCTTGTCCATCACCAATTCCTGGAGTTCACTCAGACTCACATCCATCGAGTCCATGATGCCATCCAGCCATCTCATCCTCGGTCATCCCCTTCTCCTCCTGCCCCCAATCCCTCCCAGCATCAGGGTCTTTTCCGATGAGTCAACTCTTCGCATGAGGTGGCCAAAGTACTAGAGCTTCAGCTTCAGCATCATTCCTTCCAAAGAAATCCCCGGGTTGATCTCCTTCATAATGGACTGGTTGGATCTCCCTGCAGTCCAAGGGACTCTCAAGAGTGTTCTCCAACACCACAGTTCAAAAGCATCAATTCTTCAGGAAGCAACAGTTAGAACTGGACATGGAACAACAGACTGATTCCAAATAGGAAAAGGAGTATGTCAAGGCTGTATACTGTCACCCTGCTTATTTTACTTCTATGCAGAGTACATCATGAGAAACGTGGGACTGGAAGAAACACAAGCTGGAATCAAGATTGCCGGGAGAAATATCAATAACCTCAGATATGCAGATGACACCACCCTTATGGCAGAAAGTGAAGAGGAGCTAAAAAGCCTCTTGATGAAAGTGAAAGAGGAGAGTGAAAAAGTTGGCTTAAAGCTCAACATTCAGAAAACGAAGATCATGGCATCTGGTCCCATCACTTCATGGGAAATAGATGGGGAAACAGTGGAAACAGTGTCAGACTTTATTTTTTTGGGCTCCAAAATCACTGCAGATGGTGACTGCAGCCATGAAATTAAAAGACGCTTACTCCTTGGAAGAAAAGTTATGACCAACCTAGATAGTATATTCAAAAGCAGAGGCATTACTTTGCCGACTAAGGTCCATCTAGTCAAGGCTATGGTTTTTCCTGTGGTCATGTATGGATGTGAGAGTTGGACTGTGAAGAAGGCTGAGCGCCGAAGAATTGATGCTTTTGAACTGTAGCACAGTGAGTTGTCTTTTATTCTGCGATTATGTGCTTCATCTCATTTGGTAAGTGTGTGTGTGTGTGTGTGTGTGTGTGTGATTCAAATGGTCTTTATTTCCTTTAAAATGATGCAGATAATGATAATTTTGTTCTGTTTTCATGTCCCGATTGGCCTAATAAAAATCAGATGACTCAGACTATCTGTGTTTTTAATGAAGCTTTTCAGGAGTGTTAAAGACAAAGTTGAAAAAAAATGAGTCTGGCAAATATCTATTAAAGGATGAAAGAAAGGGAATAGCAATAAATATTCATAAAGTGTTTACCATGTGGCAGAACCATGATAAGCCTTTTACGGTTGTTGACTCACAACAGTCTGAAGAAGTTGTAGATCAAACTACAATCCTCACTTTACATGAAGGAATCGAGGCTCCAAAGTTAAAGTAACCTTCAAAGGTTTATCCACCTCGTAAATCAGTGAGCTAGGGAATGCACCCAGTAGTCAGACCCAAGAGCCTTTCTCACCACACCGACTATCTTTCCGTAGCAAGTTCTTTTTTTAAGCACTATTCATTTTATTTTTTCATTTATGTCTGTGCTGGGTCTTCGTTGCTTCTCTCATCAGGCTTTCTCTAGTTGTAGTGAGCGGGGGGCTATTCTCTAGTTTTCGGTACTCGGGCTGCTCACGGCGGTGGCTTTGTGTGGCTTAGCTGTTCTGTGGCACGTGAGATCTTCCTGGACTGTGGATCAAACCTGTGTCACTGCCTTGGTGAGCAGATTCCCAACCACTGATCTCCACAGAAGTCCCTTTGCAAGCTCTGTGTCAGCCAGCCCTGAATAAAATTTTAATGAGGTGGATGAAAGTAGAGCCTGTTATAAAGAGTGAAGTAAGTAGAAAGATAAAGACAGATACCGTATATTAATGCATATATATAGAATCTACACACACATACACACACACACACACACCCCTATATATATATATATATATATATATGTATTGATGATCCTACTTGCTGGGCAGCAAAGGAGACAGAGACATTTTGGACACAGTGGCTAGAGGAGAGGGTGGGATGATTTGGAAGAATGGCACTGAAATGTATACATTATCATATGTAAAATAGATAGCCAGTGGGAATTTGATGTATGACACAGGGAGCCAAAATCC